>JARJCX010000250.1:0-201345 GCA_029282285.1 Mycena rebaudengoi
GCATAAGGTACCATAAATTTATATCGGAAACTTTCCTAGCAGATATGTGTATTGATATCGAAGACGGCGCCCAAGCAATTTAAACTGAATAGTTGAACGAAGTATTGCATCAACATGCGCATATACTTCGCCCCTCAGAAGGCCTTCAGGACATAGAAATAAAACCCCCAAAATTGAGCAGAACGGTTTAACCAGGCATGGAGTTCACTTCCGTACACTTCGGTGTCAAAAAGAGTATTCTGAATATCGGAAAAGCTGCTTGAACAATTGAGCTGAATGGTTGAGCCAGTGAAACATAACAACGGTCTTGTTCAACATATTAGTTCAAAGCTTTGAACAAAAGGAGTTCTCCGCTTGAGCAGTTTCAACACTTCCACAAGAAACGGTGATAGTCCTCGACATTGTTCAAATAACCAACCCTCGACTTTCTTCCGAAATGGTTGAGAACATACGGGAACGATGTTATGCCGCCAAAGAAAGTACTTGAATTGAAAATACCGTGCACTACGCCCGCGACTGACCAGTGACCGTGCACTCTCCACGTGTATAGCCGAAGTCATGTGGTTATCGCCAGTGGCAGTGCGGCCTAAGTTACGAACTTCCACGGTGTACAGAGGAAGTGATGAAGTTCTACTAAATCTAGCGGAAGTCACGAACTTTCACCGGATGCGATAAGTTACGAGCTTGAAGTGACGAAGTTCTACTAAATCTAGCTGAAGTCACGAACTTTCACTGGATGCGATCAAACTCACGAACTTCCGCAACGCTAAGCGAAGTAACGAAGTGACGAAGATGGCGCGGACTCTCTTCGAAGGAGAACGAGAGTCGGCACGATACATGAGAGGGGAATTCGTCGAAGCAAATCAAAAACCAGACTTGAGCGTACTACTTTATCTTACACGTCTTCACGCTATTACTAATGATACGTATGAGGCAAGCCCCGAGATGGCGTCCGGTATTAAGAGACAAAGGACACTGCCACAGGGCATACGGGGGCACGTGAAAGTCGTGCGGAAATGCGGGAAATGGCGAATTTTGGGCTTCGGACATTTCGGATGCCATGAAATCTCGGCATTTCCCGCCACTGTCGTTTCGCTCAATGCGGATATCGGATTACCGCCCCGATCGCAACATTGATATGCCATTGGCAGGCTTATCAGCTTCCATCTCATTGATAATAATTCAGGCTCCCAACCGTTCCGAGCATCGGTTTTAACCGTGTTTATTTCCGTGGGCCTAAATGATAAACAAACCCTTTGTAAACGGTTTACAGCTGTTTCCGAAAACCTTGAGACTGATCTTTTTTTTTGGCCAGCACAGAAATTGATCCAGTGCAAGGATTTCCTCTTTGGGCTCGGATCAACCGCCATCTTCGGGTATGGCTATCCCTCAATAATTTTTGTTTCACCGAATAGAGCAGTAAATAGGCATGGAAGTCACAGGCCTTTTCTGTGAATCCGTCAGCTTCAAGTCCTCTGGGTCAAAACCGCGATTTGGTGCCTCCACAAATTTCTGTTCAAAAAGTTGAGTGCCGACAACTAGGCTTGGCGAGTCCAAAAAGAGTAATCCTTAGCATTGGATCAAAATTTGACGTGGGCAAAAAATTCCGATCAGTCTCAAGGTTTTCGGAAACAGCTGTAAACGGTGGGAAGAATTCAGCCAGCCTTGGGAGTCTTACCAATGAATCTCGGAGGTCAAATAGTACTCCATGCAGCCTCTCTGACATCAAGGCCAGTAGAATAAATAACTCAAGACCTCCGGTTGGCTGGGTGGTGGCGGGATGAAAGGCGAATGTTCCCCATTCGGAGGTATACACGTGTTGTCATGGTGGCCTCCTACTGACCTTCATGCCGCCGGCCATCTCCTGTGTCTCCTGCACACTTCGGAGCAGTCGTTAATCACGCGAAAGATCCTCAAGCATATTTCGAACTGAAAACCCATTTCAAGGACAGGTCCTTGGCGGTGGAAATTAAACCCTACAATAATACCGTTTGTAAACTGTTTTAAACTGTTTTAAACCGTTTAGGTACCGTTTCCGTTTAGTGTGCCCAGATCCATACACGAAAACTAAATGATTGGAGCCTTAATAATAATGATGGAGATGGAAGCTGATAAGCCTGCCAATGATAATAATGTTGGCAGGCTTATCGGCATTCCATCTCCATTATTCTCATTGGCAGGTTGATTCAGCTTCCAATAAATGAGAATACTGGAGATGGAATGCTGATAAGCCTGCCTTCATTCCATAATTACAACTATGGTAGTCAAAGTGCAGATTGGGTTTGATGAAGCACCGCCAATTCATTCTCCATGACCATCATCTACAGTAATAATATTTAGAATAATAAATGTACATATCTATTTGGAATTTAATTTGAAATTCTGTATTTGTGGCAGCCACCTGACGCGAGCGCCAGCAAGACGGCCGTGCCAGAGGTATGGGTCATAAAGCTTGTACTGCATTATTGATACTTGACTCAAAATTCCGATTTGACTATTCGACAACGGCGAAAATTTGGCGTGACGGCGGAAGGAATTTCGACAAGTTCGACAGAAATCTAGTAGAAATCGAGCTTTTTTTCTATGGGGACGTCGACTTTTGGTCTGACAATCCACTTGGAAAATTCGACAAACATCTGGGTGACGAGTGACGGAGCACTAAAGTTCACCATCGACAGGTACCCGCATGAGGTGTGACTGTCGAATTGATTGTAATAGTACAGTGTGTCCGAGCATTGTTGACGTTAGCATTGATGTAAATACAGAGCCAGTGCGCTGTGGACAGCTCTTTCCCTTAACCATGTACCCATCAGCGACCACGCGAAACCTTGCCGCTTTATTATGCATTTTCCCTGCTTTCCTAGGGAGGGCCATGAGCCCTCATGGAACGGACCAATTCAGCATCATCATGGGTCAGTGCTACCAGTTTCCATGATGTAATTAATAGATCTGCTCATCCTCTGCCTCACATTCGACACAGACGGCGCATCGCCGTTATGAAATCTAGGCCCCCTAGGCGAGGTTCTTATGGACGTGCACAACACACAGAACTATAATCTCAATGGCTCGCAAGCCGACGCACAGTGGGCCGCACTCATTCCTCCCAGTGGTGGACTCATCCGGCTCGGCCCTCAAAATGAGCTGTTCATGGTGTCTATGTATCATCAGCTGAAGTGCCTCGACATCATTCGTCGCGATTATGTGGAAGGATCGATGGGCAAAGTCTGGGTGTCGCCTCAGACTCGCCACTGCTTGAATTACATCCGGCAGATGGTATTGTGTCGCGGCGACAAACGGCTGGAGCGCGTAGTCGACCCATTCGGAGAGCATGCGGTGCAAGTACGCGGAAAGCAGACCTGTCGGGATTGGACCATGGTCTACGACAGAAGTCAATAAAGCAATCATTCACGGTGACCTTTACTCGTCAGCGGTCCATGTTAAACCCGTGGTGCAGGAGAGCTCAGTGTGACCTTGTTTATTAAATAGTGTTGGATGTTCCAAACAATTAGCGTAGCTGTTGGGTAAAATACATATATTTGGCTTGCGATATTCGAGCACATCGCGTTTCCTGCATTTTGGGCCCTTAGACCAGTGCCCTTTCAATGGGAGCGACACCGAAGACTGATCTTCTCCCGCCCGGCGGCTTCACCTGATAAATCTGACATCTTTGAGAATTCTGATGTTTACTGATTCGGTCGCAATACGGAGAGGATATGCTCAGAACATGAACACGGCCCGTTCTCTCGGCTTCTCACTGGTAAACTCTGAGAAAGATTTGCCAAGGGCGGACTACCATCCTTCTCCCGCACTCTGGGAACTATAATTGAACCCGAGCTCAGCGAAGCGCTTGGTGATTTCTCCGCGTGGGATTCCGCGACAGCCACCGTAGATCCCATCCGGGCTGAGTTTTGTCTGTTGGAAAGGTTGTAGATTTGGTACAGTTTGAGGGTTCGAATCACTGGGCAATCTGACTCGGTATTTAATGAGAGCTGTTTTTGTTCCGATCCAGGACTAGGATGGCCAACTCAGGTTCCTTCGCACCCCCCGGTGAAAGCGCTTACGACCTTTGGGTAGAGCGCTCCAACCTGAATGGTGTGGTTCTTGCTGCAGTCACATACGGTCGATCTATCCCAATTCAGTGTTCATGAAAGGTCACTGACCAGAAACTTTAGGAATTCTCTTCACCGTCACGTTTCAAACACTCCTCATCTTCTTCCAGTTGCCTAAGCGAAAGGTTCCCTGGGGATTTGTCACCTACATCTCTGCGATGTTTACCCTTGCCAGCATCGGGTTTGGCACGAATGCAAAGTTCAACCAGATGACCTATATTGACAACCGCAACATTCCGGGGGGACCGAACGCATTCACGCTTCAGTATTATTCCATCCCACTCAACCTGACTGGATTTGTCTGGTGAGGTGCCCGCTGGGTTTTGCCTGTCCATCAAACCTGTCTAAAAACAACCCAGTTACACGATGATGAGTTGGCTCGCGGATGGCCTTGTCGTAGGTGCAAACGAGACCGTCCAGCGATTAATCTCATCCATGTCTTCCACCTAGCTTTGGCGCTTCACCTTGATTTTCAACTACAAGTACTGGGTCAGCGTCGTCCCTGCACTGATGTTAATGGGCTCCGTGGGTACGCAAGTCGCTACAACTTAAGTCATGTCTCACTCAACGCTCATAAATAGCATCGTCCATCGCCCTTACTGTATCTATAGCGAAGTCTGCAGACACATTCTAGTCATCGAAATCAGTACAATTCGGCGTCGCGTACTGGTCTCTGTCCATCTCACTCAATACCATTCTCACCATCTCGATTGCATCCCGAATCTTGTTCGTTCGGCACCGCATCCGAAAAGCATTGGGCTCACAGCATTCTGGCCAATACCTCTCCATCACGGCAATACTGGTTGAGTCTGCCGCATTGTATGCACTCTGGGGCCTCGTGTTTCTCATATGCTATGCTCGTAACACCCCACTCCAAAATATAATTTTACCGCCATTGGGTCAGATTCAGGTCAGTTCATCCCAAACAAACTGTCATATTGGGATCTGATGCTCCTGAAAATAGGGTATTGGGCCTCTTCTCATATTATTCAGAGTCGCGCAAGGCCGCGCCTGGTCGCAGAACACCGCTACGGCCACCTCAAATCAGCCTTCGGATCGCACTCACAGCTATCCCCTCACTGAGCTGACTGTGAATGGGGAGGGATCCAGGCATGCCGAAGGGCCGCTCAAGATAAACATGACCACTGATACGGTAACTGAATGGGACGGAGGTAAGACGGCTGTTTGAGGTCGCCCAATGTACATAGGTTGAGGAGCCAGAAATTCTGCGTAGTACACATCGTCTTTAAGTTTTGCACCCTCAATTTTATGGCCAGAATTGTGACGAAGTGGACATTTGATTTAGTCAATATTAATGGCTCCGGAGTAACGGGCTTGAGCCCTGACTTGAATGATAACCACGCATGCATGCTTGAGACGAAATCAATGAATTAGTCGCTACTTACATGTAGACTGTACTGTAACATAAGTTCACAGTAGATTTTCAAAGGATTGAATAGTTTTCCTCCTGATTTCCACGAAGACGTAAGTGCATCGGGATGAAAAGGAAGACCATCTCAGTTGTGATAGAATAGATACTGTACTACTACCAAGGGGCTTTGAAAACGGGAAGATCAGAACATACCTTCCATTTTTATTTTCGGAGCCTTCGGGGACCCCTCCCTCCCTTAATGATGCTCAAAGTGCAGTACAAGCTTTACGGCCCATGTCTCTGGCACGGCCGTCTTGCTGGCGCTCGCGTCAGGTGGCTACCACAAATACAGAGTTTCAGATTGAATTCCAAATAGATATGTACATTGATTATTCTAAATATCATTACTGTAGATGATGGTCATGGAGAATGAATTGGCAGTGCTTCATCCTAAACCCAATCTGCACTTTGACTAGAATAATTGTAATGGTGGAATGAAGGCAGGCAGGCTTATTTCTCCATCATTGGAAGCTGAATCAGCCTGCCAATGGCTGACATCAATGTTGCGGAAGTGACATCGGGGCGGTGACTGATATCCGCATTGTGTAACTCGTGGGAAACAACAGTGGCGAAAATGCAGTAATATACGCGGAGCTGGGAACCCCGGCCATCACCGGCGGACGCCGTTGGATTCCACTGGATGTTGCTGGACTTAATTTTCTCAAATATTACTATCCACTGCTCTCCGGTGGAATCCAATGGGTTTAAGTACTTCATGCCATCCCCCAAATGGTACAAGTTACACCATGATTTCCACTGATCTCCACCAAAAACCACCAGTGATACGCGCATTCTGTTCTTCTCCAGCCGATCTCCAGCGGTTCTTGGTGGTTTACAGCAGAGTGAACATTCCCCCGGCGTAAATTGGCATTCAGTGACCAATAAACTCCTTGTGGTGAATATCCGGTACTAAGTATTAAATGTGCATTTGTGTTTTTATTTACAACCAGCTAATACTGGTGAACAGATGTTAAAACAATTACTAATTCACATAATTTGTGTCGTGGGAATCCATCCGAACCCGGTGGATTGCACCGGAGTCATGCCTGTCTTCACTGAAGTCCACTACACGTGGAATATATCCACTGGTTTTCACTGAAGTTCTAGGATGGAGACCTATAAATTTGAATTCAAGCCATTAATAGAGACAGCCCAGTCAATTATTCCGAACCATGGTGAACTCCAGTGGATTCCGGTGGGGGATAATGTGAGATGTTTGCCGGTAAATCGCCGACGGCCCTTGGTTAATGGCGGTGATGGCCGATCCGCATCATATCACGGCACATACCAGCACTTACCGGTGTCCACCGGTGTCCGGCGATATACTTTCATGCGGCGCGTATATAACTCCGAAAATGCCGAGATTTCATGGCATCTGGAATGTCAGAATGTCCATAAGCCTGAAATTCCTCGCATTTCCGCATGACTTTTCACTGCCTCCATGTGTCGCCTTGTGACAGTGTCCTTTGTCTATTAATACAAGCATTATGACTTGGGGTAAAGGGCCGTTGCTTCGCCCGGCAGGTAACTCGTGCTTGAACGTTTTAATCCTCATTTTTATCCACTTTCATTGCAACAATCATTTGCAACAATCATTGAGATCCAAATAACAGTAAAAGAATATAACTAGTCATCCCCCCCGCCACTAATACTGTGCGACCCTGTAGGGGAGCAACCGCCTGAAGACCGTGACATGTCCGTTGCCTCTTTTTCAGGCAACGGAGGCTTTTGGATTTTTTAGCAATTTATTTCCAAAGGTCACGATTTTTTTCAGGCAACGAGTCCACAGTGACCGTGACCCTGGCAAAAACAGGCAACACAATGGCCCCATTGCGACCATGACCGTTGTTCCCCTACAGGGTCGCCCAGTAACAGCATCGTCAAAACACGACCGGCTTCATCCGACTTGGTGAAACGAGTGTCAAGGGTGCGTTGGGTCGAAGGAGCAGGACCGAAGATGGATTGGGTAGCTCCAGCGGCAGGAGAAACGACGACGGATGTCGACTGGACGCCGCGCATTTTGTCGACAATATCGCTATAAAGGTATGTTTAAGCAGGAACACATATGAATACGTTGGTAATTGCCCTACCGGGCGGAGCCTGGATACCCTTCCAGTAGTCTCTCTTTCTCTCTGCTCTGGCTTCTCGCTCGCGATCTCCAATAATGAAGCGAGGCGTAAATCGAATACACATCGCTCAAGATAGGCTACAGCTGAATAAGCGAAAACAAACGGGCGTCATTCCAATAGACCACTGGGCCACATAATACTTAAGGGCCACTGCAGTAATGCATCCTCCTCATCATCCTCTTAACTCAAGCCAACCAACTTCAAGCCTCCCAGCCCAAAGCATAATGTTCGGCTCTAATTGTTAACAATAAATCACT
Organism: Mycena rebaudengoi; assembly: GCA_029282285.1. Classification (NCBI taxonomy): domain Eukaryota; kingdom Fungi; phylum Basidiomycota; class Agaricomycetes; order Agaricales; family Mycenaceae; genus Mycena; species Mycena rebaudengoi. Next base: position 7,928 of record JARJCX010000250.1, read on the forward strand.
TTAACTGTTGTATCCCACACGAAATGTATGATTCATTGATCATGGATTAAACTAACTCCACCACGACTAACTTCATTGTCGGCTTGACATGACTACGCAACACAAACATTATATGCCCCATACCTTCGTCGATCTGCAAGGTATTGTATTCCAAGACATCATGCAAAGCCGGTCGAAAAGCCACCGACCCTTTTTCCGCAACTACATGATCAGACTTGTAAGAGAAGGGATGGAATTCGGACACGGTTTCGCGCATCCAGAATGTCGTAAAGAGAGGCATAGAATAAGAGCGTCGATATATCCCAATGTTGAATCCCGCAACCATGCTGATTTGCACAGGAACCCGATCGACAAGATGACGAGTGGAAACCCGGACGCGCGCCGTCGAGCCCCTAAAATCAAAGACAAGTTGACGGAGAAAATTTCCAGTACAAATTGATATAGAGCGCTCTTGAGTCAGCGAGTCCACAATGAGCGGGCCAAGCGGAGGACGCGCTAACCCGTCCTGAGCATCGTAATGATGCGTCCAAAACGGCCGCACCCTCCGAATGACATCCCCTGCGCCCGAATGATCGAAACGTTTTAGAGCCCGAGATAGACTATACACCGTCATCCCACAAGGACCAGCAACCAAAAAATGATCCGAGTCCATTATCGCAAATGAGCTTGCCGACAGATTATCCTACCCGTAAACAAATCAGCATCGTCCTGCATAACGCAAGACTATACTTACCAACGTTTGGGCACGAAATACTCCTTCAACGCTTATTGAAATTTCGGGCTTGAGCAATATTCTCATACTATGGATATAAGTTAATTTGGCGTCATCTTGACCAATGACGGCCAAATGCGTGTCATCCAGAGTGATACTCGATATCGAATGGAGACTCTGCATGTTCGTCATAAAGGACACCGAAACGGACTCCACATCAATCGAAAAAAAGCGTAACTCGCTCCATATTTTTGTATGAGATTGGCTTCGAAATTGTTAAGCACCTACAAGTTGGCCGCCCTGTTTCGAGGGTCAAAACTGATGGGCATAGCCACCGTGGACACAGCCAGGGACATAGCCACTGTTTTGACCCTCTCAACGGGGCGGCAACCTAGTAGGGGAGAAATACTGATTATTGTCAGAGTTCTGCTTTAGATTGATATTCCTTCAAGGACAAATACAATATTCTGAAATGAAATGATTACAACAAGTGCTATAGCTACAATACCATTCATAATACCCACATCCGTCACGGTAGCACTCGAAGGTTTCGGGCCCAAATATCCCCAGTGACGGACGTACGCAGTGCAAAGGGGGCTACACAGCTTCAGACTCTTCAATAGGAGTAATGTGGATCACGCTGACGCCCGGCGTCGAGTCGAGGACGGGTCTTGCAAACGTAAGCCTCGGGAGCCGTCCACGAGTGCCTGGCTCTTTTGAATTCGACTTCGCGTTAGTCTGGATGGTCTCATGCACGCTACGACCCAGTCCGACGCGGACGATGGTGAGCGCTGGGATCAGATTCTATAATAAAGGGAAGTCAAGTAGATACCCCGCAAGGTGACACGGCGACTTACAACTGCTTGTTGTGCGACGCCCTGCGTGATTGCAGCTAGTGTGTACTCCATCTCGTATGTTGCAGTCACAAATATCGTAACAAATGCGAGGAGGATATAGAGTGCACCTGACTCGACACTGGGCAACCTCTTCACTACGACATTCGCGGATTGAGAGTGCGAGGGACGCACATGATCGCGATGGCGAGGGTGTAGCGAGTTTTGAAGCTCACTTTTTCAGTGTCTAGGTAAGAAGCTTCTCGTTGCATCCACCAGATCCGGCCGGCTGGCGAGCGTTGTGAGTACTCCGCAAGAATGAAACAAGACCAGAACGCTTGCCTGTTAGCAAGATCAAAACCGTGTTTGAAGCCATGGAAAGCACCAATGGGACAATGGGAGGGATTATTTGGGTGAATGAGACCACGCAAGCAGCACCTGAGCCGTTGATTTAATTTCATACAGATTCCCGTGCAGAAACAAACTTACCCAACGTCGTTAGTATGAGTAGTCCGGGTAGAATAAGAACCGTCAGGCGGCCATTCCAAATCACGTAGCAGCGGTATAACTGAATCACTGGTCAGAACGGTTGAATCCCTGTAAGAAGGACAACCAACGAATACAAGTTCGGCCACAAAGCTTGCTGGGACGTCAGCTGAACCGAGCCTGTGATGGGTTTCAAATTGACCGACTTGTCAATGCAGAAGACGATCCTCTGAGTCTTAACCAAAGCGTCGTAGGTACTGAGTTCCGGGACGTGAGGTGCAACTCTTTCCAGAGGCAGTCCAAGTTCAGCGGCCTTAATGATCATAGCCCTGCAGGCTTGAATGTATGCAGAGAGAGCGGCGGCGTCGACAAAAATCAGGATTGTGCTTAGAGACAGCATTATACAGCAGGCTACGAGCAAGATGTTTGTGCCCGAAGCTTTGCGTCGTGAGAGGATGAAGATGGCAGCGGCAAGAAAGACGGTGGAGATCACTGCCAATAATCAGTGCGCAGTCTTCATGCATTTGCAAATGCCAACCGTAGATCACTGCCGACGCCTGAAAATTTATGAGATCTTTTCGAGTGTGAAGAAGGGGATGTGGGCACGCACGCATGTTTCATACAACTGCATAGACATTTGTTCCCAGAGGAAGTCCAAGTGATCTTTTGGAACGTAGATGGTGAAATTCATAACGAATAAAGAGCTGGGGCGAATATTAATGAGCGTTGGCACTGGAGTGCCTGTCCAGGAGACAGCGGAGTTAAAAACCCTAGCTCCCACTTAAATGCCACAAACAAGACAGGTGATTGCCGGAAGCCGAATTTGGGTAGCCTTGTTCCGGCAGCGGTCGAAGGTGACTGCCGAAGGCTGAATTTGGTTCGCCTTGTTTATGCATCACACGGATCACTTCGGCATGGTAAGCGTGCCTTGTGTCGTTTATGGGATTCAATGTTCTTTTCGACATGTTGTAGACAGATGCTTTGTGCCGACAACAGCGGGCCAGTTCACATCTGGTGAACAACTACTAAATAGAAGGAAGGAAGAAGATTGCCCTCGTACTGCGCGAAACTTTATCAATCGTGGCAGCGTGGGATAAGTTTGAATCCGTGTCCAGCGAGTCCCACGCCTTCAAACGTTGTCGTAAACTTCCACTATCCCCATGCGCCACACAAGGGATAATTCTATTTGGAAATCCGGCTTCCAGCGGAAACCCCCGCTATACAAAATATGTCATCTGGAAGCCCGACTTCCAGGGGTTTCTCGCCGTCGGTCGGCATCAGAATTCACATCATGCCATATCCGATCTCGAGCGCCATGATGGCAGCTCACAATGATGCCGCCGCGGCGGATGCTCCGGCCCCAATGGCCGAATCTGACTCCGCACTGTCCGACATTGTCAAAAGCACTGGGAACACTCTTCCCGACGTGAACACCGGCTTACCTCAATTTTATCCAGCGCAGTTAGCTGCGATGGAATATATTCAAGGCAAGGCTGCCCCATTCTCGCCTTCTTCCATCTCTCCACGTCCTTACGCTCCCGCATTCGTTTCTACGCTTGTTTCTGCGCCGGTACCGGTCGCGCAATCACCTGCCGAAGGCTCTAGCCTTATCCCCACCCCCGTTCATCTCGCCGCATGGAAGAAATTTGCATCCAAATACCGTGATGCACGACCTCAGCGACATCTCTGGGAATGGGTTGATTTGGGTAAAGGTCACATATACCTGCCCTTCTATGAATACCACCTGGTGGCAAAGATCACCGATCTTTGGACGGAGTGGGTGACTGGGCTCAACGGCTATCTTTCGACACGAGAGTTAGAGGAGGAATGGGGACCATCATGGAGGAGAAGTCAGAAGGGAGTGTAGACTGACCGCAGTCGAAGGAAGTACATTTCCTGCACAACATTCAGCACGTTATCAAGATTTCTGAGAATCCCATGACTTCGTCTCACAGCTTCATCACTTAAAATGACTCATACATTCTTGAAATGCGACTGGAGGTCAGTTACACAATTGAGTTGAAGTAAAACGACCTAGATCTGAGAGATTAGTAAGTGATACCTTTCTAATGCAATAATTGAGGATGAACGACGCAGCTGGAGCTTTTTACGAGTACTTATGTAATAAGGATCGTCTCTTTTATATCTCGGGGGACCTTAATTCAGGTCAGTGACAAAAAACTGTGAGGCACTTTTTAGTGGCTGTGTGTAGTTGAAAAAATCACTCCATTAGACAAAAACCTAATGTTTTTAGTGGCTGAGCATTGTACTTGTGTACGTACTCGGGGAAAAATACCCCCTACTCGGTGAAAAATAACAACATCCGCAAACACTGTAAAAAAAATTTTGACATCACCTTCGGAATGATCCGACGGGTTTCATTTCTGCGGGCACCATATTTCTTAGGTTTGTCAACTATCTCACCATGCTGGGAGTCTTTACATCTCCATCTTCTGCTGACTAACCTCGCGTCGGCAATATCCTGCGGAACTATTGCGTCCTTATATCGCATGTAAACAATCCTTAAATAATACATTCAATCAGGTGTGGGGTCCATCAGGATTATTCTATTCACGATTAACTACAGCCTTGGTAGCGCAATGACCGAGAAGCCTAGATCGACTGCTGTCTGCGGCAATGGTAGATGCGCAAAACTAACCGCAATAAAAGGACACCATCCACCGAGTGCTGGTGCCATGCCATCTGGTCAAGATGTCTAGAAGGTGATAGAAGGTAGTGGTATGGCGAATCTATTTGCTGATTAAGCATGCACCCTCTATCGTATTGTAATATTAACATGACCAAACATGCCATCCACTCGGCCATCCGCTCGGCGCGACCAGTGTAGCTGGTCCAGTGCAATGTACATAGGTAGAAAAGACTGGAACATGAAGTGTTGGACCATGCTGCCTGCAAGGACTCAACCGAAGGTAAATCAAGGAAATTTGGGGCCAGGGCGGACCCCTAGCGCCTGCCGCCTGGCAAAGCAGGACTGCACTATTTTGGTCCATAGATATCCCACTGACACACATAATCTATTCTGCATGCTTCTCCACATCAGTGCCTCGCTCTCTGTGCCTACGCTCTCATGCCGTGACGCCGTCTGCTTTCTCTCTTGCCCTGGGCTCCTTTGATCTTTCAATTTGTTATTTTGCTCTTGTCTCCTATCCGACAAAATGGACGACAAATGAGACCTGCTCACCTCCTATAAAAACTGCCATGACTGGGAATCCCAGCATGGTTAGAATGGCTAATGCAAGAGGCTGAAATGGTGGACACTAGGGGATCTGCTGTCGCAATTCTGAGGGCAGCCATCAAAATGTCCAGTATAGACCTTGGTCTAATGTTAGAGACTGAGATAGGCCACTATGGACGTTTTCGCTATCTGCGCGTCGTTTGCGCGCGGGCGGTATCGGCAAGCGAGCAAGGGCTCCGGGACTTTCCGAGACACGCGGAATCGCGGTCCGATGTGTCTCACGCCCCTATCCTCATCTTGAGTGAGGAAAATCAGTTGATTTGGAGTCTAATGAAGTCAAGTTGGTTTTTGGCTATGGCCCATGATTTGACGACTCCAAGAACTCGATAGCTCACATATACCTATGTTAGCTTGTTCATACACGAGGATTTTTCTCCCGCTGGATGAAACTCATGAGCCGCTTTTTATTATTGGCTCATAATGGTGTATACTCAAACGTTGTATGTCGTAAACCAAGATGATAATCTCGCCGACGGTTTCAAGACCTTAATTGGCGTGCTAACAGATGAGTTGGCTTCACCAACCCTGCACAAAATAACTTTTCCCGCACTTCACAGACACTTTTGGGCCCCACTGCGACAAAATTTCTGTCGAGGCACAACTGTCTGCCATTTGCATCGGAGAAGCCTGAGGCTGCCGATGCTACATTTTTCTTGTTGGGCTATCTTCACCTCATTGGAACTTGATGTTCTTTCTCAATATTTTCTCAAAAAAGCGTCCAAAACTAGGAATGTGGTGAATGGAACCTTCGCAGCTGACTATTAATATTAACTGCATACCACCTCCCAAGGGAATTGGTTTACACATGGTGCAGGTTAACCGCACCGCACATTCGGATTTATAGTCTGATTGGACACCCGTGCGGCAATCTTAAAACATTGGCAGATGTTCAACACGAATTCATCAGACACCGTCTCGGGATCCACAACCACTCTATCCTATAAATTTATTCACCGAGACAAGTGTCTTCCAGCCAAATACTGGCTTCCAGTTCTAGTGTTGAGGTATATCTGATTTACCCATCTCGCCAATGCCACATGCTCATCACATTGAAATTCTTCGATCAATTCTGCAATACGGCCGTGGAAGGCGAGAACTATGTCTTTATTGGCTGTCGAGGAAACTCAGAGTTTACTTAACTCCGCGCCTTATTGTTTTTGTGGGATGTGTGTCACCTGAATTGATGCTGAATCTCCCCATATATCCCTTGCACGGGAATCTCAGCGGATTTCCTCCACAAATGAGCGCTGTACCAAAACATCGACATTACTCAAATGTTACTAAACGTCTGGCCGAGTATACTTTCGAGGTTTATAAAAAATTATGCCACGCACGATGTTTTAAAACCCAGAGTACTTGTTTCATACTAGAATAATGACAACAGAAAAGGAATTCCGAAATGGAGGGTAGATCAATCAGCGGAAGATTGAGGGTACCTGTAGCACATAGTCTGACGCAATGTATGTAGTACTGACACCGGCTGTTTCCTGATGGGACTGCGTCGGAATATACCTACCTACCTACCTACCCTAGCCTCTTCATCAGATCCGAATATTTCCTATGACTCTGTGTTGAACATTGATATTTGGGATACACACCATCGAAATGCTATCCGTGGAGTTGTCTACCATGGTCATAACTACTTCACTGCTAGATTTATAAAAACAAACGGGGTGGTCTAGTTTTATGATGGGATTCTGACACTGCGATTTGACAGGTCCCAACTGCGAGCAAGATGGTGTTACACATGGGCTTCCACAGGGATGTCTGAATACTTGCAATATTGACAGTGAGATCAATTGTATTTATATTATCTTTTAGGTTGCCTTTGAATAAATTAAGTACAAGTTTCATGCTGGGCAAAGCCACGGCCTATCTCGGGGGACCTTAATTAGGGTCAGTGACAAAAAACTGTGAGGGACTTTTTAGTGGCTGTGTGAAGTCGTTTTTATCGCTTTATTAGACAAAAACCTAGTGTATTTAGTGGCTGAGCATCGTACATGTGTACGTACTCGGGGAAAAATACCCCCTACTCGGTGAAAAATAACAACATGCGCAAATAAAACAAAAAAACTTTTTTCACTTCTGTTTGTTGCATCGGTGATCACCGAACACAAATTACAGTACCGCACTTCAGATCTGACAGTGATCGGCAAAGCTCCTCCTCAGTGTTCCCAAAAAAGTCTCTTCAGCTTTTTCCGAAATCCCCCAAGGAAGCTCCGACTTGCGGCACGCCCCTTGCTTGTGAAGCTCCTGTACAAAGTTCATGGAATGTGTAAAAAACTTCCGGAAATATGCGCCAAGTGCAGACTTGGTGAGCCGTACCAGGAGTGTTGAATTTGTCATTGTTAAAACTGAGGGGCTCCCAGCCCGCATTAGCTCAGAACCAGCTGAATATTCTCCCCTAGTTTATGAGAGGAATATCTCATATCACAGTGCGGCTGCCTCCCTGCTCAAAAATCCATAGATAACTTGTAGAACTGAACACAATATGGGCCCCTCCTTAACAAAGGGGTTTTAACCGTTCTGGTCCGAACTCCGGTCTGTTCCGACTGTCGTGTGTCACCGATCGTTACTTGTTTTTATTTTCTAAAGCTGGTAGGAAGAAGTGCAGGCAATAGTTAAATCAAACTAAATCACAAGCTATCTTCTGTTTCTCGTGGAAACCTGAATACTTTGTGTTTCGCCACATTCCGTCGGAAGTTGCCGAGACTTGCGACAGCTAAAAGTTGCAGCCTGCAAATGGATGGGCCAGCTATCCTTACAGACCCTCCTCTTAGGATTGGGATTTTTTTCCCGAGTATAAAAGTGCTTTGTTCTTGATATTTAACTTGTCTGAATGCCAAAAATCTGTGTGGAAGATGATGCTGCAGTAACTCAGAATGAGTTGGTAATCCCGTGTGTATTTCCTTCTGGCTTCTGAGACGAGCTTCCTATTACTAATTATGATGACAGCCAGTCTGTCCGCTGAGATTGAATGGAAAATTTGCAGTTATTGAAAGAGGGGTCTATCTCGTTTCTACCCGTTCGGTCCAATCGCGGACCAGTCCGGAGCTGTTTCCAAGTCCAGCATATTATTATGCGGGCTGTGGGCAAATATTTTTGTTGACCAAAAGAAATTACAGAGTTCGGGCATGGCGCAGATTTGATTTATGTACCATCCGGAGTTGATATGCAGTGTGGTGTGTGCCGTACATTACACCGCTCTTTTCTTTTGTTCTACAAGACATCAGTTCAAACCGGCACACTTGTGCACCATTTGATGCGATCAAATGGCAGTTGAATTTAAGAAATCTAGAGGGTTGAAGAAAACAAGTTAACCACCATCAGCATTGTGGGGAAGCTGCGGTTACGGAAAAACAAAGGAATCCCGAAATCAATCTCGATCCGTCGGATATGGTGCGCATCACCTAGCTACCGCCACCACGTGCTTGAAATCTAGCGCCTTCAAAAAAAAAGATATTTCTTATCCCTCTAACAAAAGTGTTCCTTTCAACTGTCCGATGACTTCTGTTAGAGGGATTTTTAATTGGATCAAAACTGAGTGAGCTCGACATTTGTTGGCAACCCAATTTGGCCACAAGTCGGGAATATATTCAAAAATAGGTCGTTGGAGGCGTAAGTAGGCTTAAAATGACCGTATAATACAGGAGAGTACTACTGATCAAACTGGCGTGCAAAGGACTCGTAAACGCGCCGATGAGAACTGTATTTAGTGATTTTGGTTGAACTGAACGCACGAACTAATTTCTGAGCCTCTTTGGGACCCAGATCGCTACGATACGCCTCCATCCAACGTATCATCCGGTGCTCCCATTTACGAATTACTGATCGTTGGACAGAAGCGAGTGCATCGGGCATGTTGGCTTTGAGACCCTCGTAAGTATAGTCGCAGTGGTCACGAAGGTATTTTTTGACGGCGCCCCAGAAGAACTCGATAAAGTTCAGCTCGCAGTGGTATTTCAGGCAGAACATGACGAGATGCCCCGCGTCTTCAATGGTTTCTGCAACCATAGACCGTTGCGAAAGGAAATCTGATTGTAATTCCAGAATTCGTGTAGCGCAACAATCCCGAGCGGCAGTATGAAGTCCTTTCTTGCACTCCTTGACAAGTTTCTCCGAGGGCCAAAGACCACGCTCCTGAAGGATTATTTTCATTCCTTTCGGTTCGCCAGGGAATTGCGGGTGATCTGCGGGAAAATCCATCTTTTGGGTTCTGCGTACATCACCGTCCATCCACCATCCATTTCGCATGTGGGCTTGTTTCCCTCCGGGGTTGAGATTCATGCGACTGACAAGTAGAGCATCAAGTCGATACATGCAGTGGCCCTGTGAATGGTCGACCATAAGCAACATCTGGTACCCGGGCCCGTGAGCAGCTTCGAATGCGGGTATGATTTTATCTTTCAGCTTTTGAATTCGATCCTCTGGTCAGTGAGCGAAGGATAGATCAAATAAAAACATACCTGGTTCATAAACATTGTGCCGTCCCAGTACCCATCGTAATTCTTACCATACTCAATCTGCGCACCAGCGTCGGGAATGTAGCTAACTGTTGACGAAATAATGTCGCTGCGATGAAGTCCGCGGCCAACCCCTTTCTTGCGCAAGGGTTGTTCTCCTTCAAGCACCCAGCTCTTCGTTGGGCCGTCATTGCATTGGGCCGTCATCTCGTCGTGGGGACAAAGAACCAGCCGCCGCAATCCATACTTTCCTGGATAGTCCTTCTCCACTTCAATGTCGACATCCCCGACCTTGTATTCGACGAGGCGGTATCGATGCCCTGCCATGGCAGGCAGAAAGCGATTTTGGCGATCGTCCACAACGTCGGGACGCTCGTGGCCGTCGAAGTACTACAATCCCTTCTTGTGCTCCATATACGAGAAGCCCTCGCGTTTAAGAAGGTGGCGTGCGGTTTGGAGAGAGACACCGCGTCCAACTTTGAAAGAAATGCGAGGGAAGAGGACGAGCTCCATGTATTTTTTCAGACCTGTGGGCATCTCCTGGTCGGTAATATGGCGAAGGTAGTTGTCCGCGGCAGCTGGAACCATCTTTTTCTGGCTGAACTCGACGAGTTTTGCGGGATCCATCGCCCACTTCTCGCTTCGAACATATGAGCGCAGTTCAGCTCGAATGGTCGGGTCGTCATAAAGCGAGAACGACTTCCCATGCTTCCCGATCTGTGACTGGGGAAGAAGAACGCGATCAGAAATCCACGCCCGCGTCCATTTCCGAACCATACGGCTTCCCCAGTTTCTGGCGAACCCCTGCGCTTCAGCGGCTGTTTCGGAGGCCAACTTCCACGGCCGTTTGTTATTCACGACCATGTGCAGATGGCTTTGAATAGATCGGGCACGGTATGATTGGAGGCTCGCATTCCCTGCGTGAAACACCTCCTTCCTCGATGCGATGAGCTTGTCGATGTCAGCCAAAGCCGACGCGAGAATGTTTGCGCACGCAGCTGCGGCCTTGTGGGATTCGATCTTCCGCCGCTCCACCTGGGGCACATCGAATTTCTGGCGTTTGAGGGCAGGAGGAGATCGTACACGATGAGTAGACGTGCTCTGCTGAGGTCCAGGTGCGACACTCAGAGAAGTCTCTGCGTTCGAATTTTTGTTCGAGTTGTATCCCTCGCCCAGCTCCGGATCCGAAGAGGCATCAGCGAGCAAGATGTCCGAAATGTAGCCGGTGAAAATGTCGTCGGCCAAAATAACAGCAGCGGTCGAGGCAGCAGTACTCTGCTGTGCAGCAGGTGCGGGAAGTGCGGATGCCAGACTTGTTACTTCTGCGGGCCCAGGAATCACAAGAGGGGAAGGAATTGGGGAAGGAGCCTCTGGTGGGGTGATTAACGTTCGGGGCAAAACTTTGAATATGTTTGTGAACATAGTAGCAGAGGAACTTTGGTCCATGATAAGTACAATATTTGGTATTATAGCAGACCGGAACACACCTGACTCTAGAGACTGCATCATGCGCTTCTTTATCCCTCAAACTCTTATTGTCCCGCCTCTCTTTTCGGTCAGAGCTGCCAGTGTATTTCCCCCTCAACTTCTTTTCAGCAGCAGTCCAGGTCTTCTTCGATTTAGGCTCGGTTATTTCCTCATATCCAGTGCCGGTAGTGGCCTCATAAGTCGCTGCAGCAGATGCAAAACTTGCCAGTAACTCGGCACCCTGCAAGTCTCGATCGGAATCACTTGACGCGGACTGGTCCTCCTCGGGTAATGAGCCGTCCTCGCAGTCCCATTCGGTTGAGTTGAAAGACTCCTCATATTCTGGGTGGGATATGGAGGGAATGAATTGGGGGACCTTGTCGCCCTCAGTACCATCCCAGTGACAATCATCCGTTTCAGAGTCCGAGTTACTCTCTTGAGGGTGTTTTCCAGCACGAGCCCGTGCTGCTTTATCTTTCTTCCAATTGCGACGTGGCATAGTTAAATTCTCCACAAGTGGATGCGTGCACGACGCGACAAAAAAAGTGCGAGCTGCTGCGGTGATCGCGCCGCAACTCCGTGATCATGATGACTTGATTCGCGAGCAATATTTTTGGCTCATAAAGTTGCGAGAAATAGGTTGAAAAACTAGCCCAGAGGTACACTTAATTCAAAAAAAAATTCTCCGGCCAATTTGGCCACTAATTTTTGGTGGCGGCAGCTAGGTGATGCGCACCATAGGTCCCGAATTTCGCTCAAATTTGGGCGTTTTGTATGGACAAAATATTTTCCCACGCTTTCTGAGGTGACCAAAACGTTTTTCTCGCGAAGGCACACCTTTTTCAAACAGAAATTGAAGAAATTTTTGGTAAATTTTTGTCCGGACGCGGCCCTAACCTTCCCGCCTATTATCGGGAGTCCTAAGCTGGGACGAAAATTTTATAAGGTCAAAAATTCCCTCCAAAAAATTTTTTTTTCAAGCGTTGTTCTGCGATCAATTCGTGATTTCATGGGGCTGTTTTTTATTTGCGAACCTTGTTGACCTTGTGAGCTTGTCGACAAGCTCACAAGCCCAAAAGGGTCACTGTTAGAATTCGTCCCAACGGGGCTAAGTTGGCAAGCACAGGGGAGGTAAACCAGCAACAATAGATCGTTTGTCCTCATAGGTACATGGTGGTACGGAGGCAAACGGATGAGGACCCACAAATAGAACGTGATGGAATCTCATGGAAGATGACATCATCCAACAGTCACAAGATTCTTGTCAAAACTCTGATGGAGGAACCCGATTCAACCCGGGGCCAGCGTGCGAATTGATCGACCCTTCCCAATTGGGACGTTCCCCGCGTCTTGTCTACTCCCATCATGTCTCCGAGAATCACTGACTTCGCTGATGACGTTCCATTAGAGCCAGCGAGGGAGTTAGATTTCGCCGGTCTTCTTGGCTTTCTTTCAGTGCGTCGAGAAGGATGGGTTCGAAGACAGTGCTCATTATGATGTTCAGTTTGTACATTTATTCAAGCGCGCGACTTTGACACGGCGCGACCATAACAACCTGCCGAAGCGTCACTTTTCATCATCCGCGCGCGAGTCCTGGCTCGCCAGCCTCGAGCCCCATTCCGGCGCTACCGACGAAGACAAGGCCAAAACCTTGATGTCGGTCGCGTTCGCTAAGCCGTTCGACCCCAGCGACAAGGACATGGTAAACGATATGCAGGCTCTTCTTGATACGGTTGCCGGAAAGACCACCAGCACAGCGGTCGATAAGCGCGACTCGCAATTCATCGTCTCTGCCAGCGATGTCGTTCTGTGGCACGCATGCGCTGCTTTCTTCTCGTGCGTTTCAGGCACAACCTGCAGCTTCAATTTGCAGATTGGCCAAGCGCCGCACAGCCAGTTCCAGAACCAGGGCGGGCAGAACTGCTGCATTTCCTGGTCCACCTACAAGGTCCAGGCCGGCTTCTTCTCCACCACCTGGACCACCTGCAACCAGGAGGTCAACTATGATGGAGATAGCTCTGCCTCTTGTGAAGGAAAGAGTTCCACCCAAGGTGGGGATGTCTGCCTCAGCAACCGCGCCACCGGCTGCACGTAGAGGGTTGGCTGGTCATCAGAAATATTGGAACATCACATATCAATCACAGTCCTTTTCATTCTCGTATCTTGTAGTAGTTACCCTTCAAGACGCCTTCAACAGGCTTTATTCGTAGTACATAGTATTCATAGTCAGATTGTGTGTCTGCTAGAGAATAAATGTTAATTTACCTTGTTCTCCGATATGTTGGACTGGTGAGAGTAATGTCGTTCACTGACCAACGGTGCTACTAGTTTGCTGCCGGATTTAGAGGGTCAAAACGGTGGCTATGGCCATGTGAATCCGTTTTGACCCTCCAAACTGGGCGGTAAACTAGTAGGTATGTACACAAGTGCGGATGTCTGCTTAGTTATTATCTGAAGTTGTGCAAATTTCGCTAAATAAACAGCAGGATTTACTTTCTCCGGACTCTGTAGCAAATTTAATCAGCCGAATCTACGGGGACGGCGGCTTGGTAGTGGCACATTCCTCGGCTCCAGGTAGGCAGGCAGCCCCTCATGATCACATGATCACTATCTAAATCTAGGCCTCGTACTCGATACCGGTCGGATGTTGAAATGCCTAAAGAGAGATCTGCTGCATGCCTTGTGGAATTATGGGACATTCCAGTCCTTCAGAGAAGCCAATTTTGAGTTGGGTCGATAAAAAATATGACTTGGGTCGGTAAAGGATGCCACCGAGATGCAGTGGATATCAACGTTCCCGGGGTCGATTTATTATTTCGTTGCCTCTCCGATATCGGTGGCATTGTGGGCGGCGGAGCTAGCCGATCCATCTTAGAATTCAAGACGTTACGGCAAGTGGAGAGGTCTGAGCGAACGAAGCACGAGATGCTCGGAGCGGAAAGGTACCTTCATCCAATACTTGCGGCAGGTAATGTGAGAGTGCATGCCTGAGCAGTCGGGGTGGGCGGCAGTGTCTTTACGATGCATTTAAATTGAATCACGAGATCCGGAAATGTCGATGGGACAGAAGAGTATGTGGGAATCAGCAGTCGCCAAAACTCGAAACAGGGTACGACATCCTTGGAGGCTCGAAGGATCTCAACAGCGAACCACCACCGGTTACTGTGCCCAGAATGTAGCAAGCTCAGCGGCCATGTTCCATGCCGCGAGCCTTCGATAATGCGCAGAGAACACGGATGACGGTGAAGCCACTTGAAAAAATCCAACAAAGACGCGTCGCGGTTGGTTCATAAGCTAGTGAAGGTCCCGCACGCAGCAACAGGTGGCCAGGAATGCAGTGTACGTCGTGAAGAAAACGCGACGATGTGGCAAGACTTCAAGTTTGAAACTGAGGAAGCGTCGAGCTGAGTGGGCGCATCGCAAACTCTGGAAGGTTTTGACCCTGAGGCAAAGTTCTGGATGTCTGAGAGACTGAGAGTCGCGGATGATGATGGTAGACGATGAGGAGACGGTGGTGCTGTGTGTGTACAGAGTTGGTATTGTTTGGCACCTGGGACCTTCCGGGACATGATCACCCTTTCTCACCAACGACGACGTGAATAGCCCTGGACTTTGTTCAATACTGCGCGGCGCTTCCACCGTCTCAATGCTGACCCTGCGGTCTGAACGAAGCCTTCCCTTCCAACTTGCGACGGTCTAACCCCCGCCGTCTTTGCGAACATCCGACTCTGTCACTCCAGATTCTTACGCTGCGCACCCTAACCGCCGTTTCGCCGCCATTCGCAGGCTGCTGCATATCCGTCGAAAATGCACGTCTTTCCAGGTACGGCCGAACACTCGTCCGCATCAACGCGCTACCGCGACCCCACATCTGCCCACGCTATGCCCAGTGCATCTTCTCCCCAGCCATGCAACGCCCCTTCGCATCTCCCGCTCCCACCCCCTTCCATTCGTCTCCTCTGGCGTCGTACTTCGTCGATGGACGGGTAACGACAATGCGAACGGCGGCATCGTCAACGGAAATGGCGACGACGATGGCCCTTTACGACGCAACCGCAACCGCCCCCAATCCGAATGGATGTTAGCCATCCTCGAGAACCTTGTAGGCTTGAATGGCGAGCAACACACGGGCCGAGTTGCGTACACTTCTACCGTGTTTGTGGGCGGTCTGAGCGCTGGGCGGTAGAGGAGACTGGCGCCAAATTCCTCTGCGTTTTTCCTCATATCTATTCCCTTGAAGGCGCGTGTGTTCCAAATACATTTCAAATTAAACTGAGCATCCGATAGTTCCAAGTTAATATTGCCGATCCTGTCGCTGGAACCTTTAAGGTACATCCTAAAATTTCACTCTAATTTATTAATTTATTCGCTTCCGCTTCCCAGATTGTGCACACCACTTGCAACTTTCCCTTAACCTACAGTGGTTCAACCACTGGCGCGGATCCCCTCCGCGCAGGGCTAGTCATAGTCAAGGGCTCCCCGACTATTTTCAGGGTTGTCCCAGCTGATCCCACCATCCCGAGTGGTCCTTTTAAGTCCGTATTCTCCTCGCTCCGGGTCATATTGTCCATCTATACTTACTCGTGGTTTTCAGTATCATCGAAACCACGTCGGGCTTGGCATTGACTAAGTGGCGATTCAACCCTGGGACCGTCATGTATTCCCCAGTAGGCAGCTCGTCCGCTTCTTGTGTTCCGCCTCTTAAAATACTTTGCAGGTCACTTTAGAATTCCTAATTCGTGGAGACGCGCGCCAGTCGTTCTCATTTGTCACAGGCTGAATATGTATGCCCGATAACCAAATATATGTGGCGAAGGAGATGAACCACCTTCATTTATACCGTCGTTCGTTAATGTGTTAAGCGTAGGGTAGAAAGAATATCAAATTCATAACGGGGAGAACTGGAAGCCTGCGCACTTAGGCTTCGGCTCGTGTTCCAGATTTCATTCTGTTTTAGAAGCCGCAGCTGAGTCCGTGTTGTCCTAAGGGTAATTTCTGGGAACGCGGTAACGATGCTGGCGCAATTCATCTAATTGAACTAGTTGTATTTATATATTTTCATTTGGCATGCGATCCGCCAACACTCCGTCTTGGTAAATTACAACACCATCCACTCCGCACGCCCTCTCCTCGCTCCACTCGTGCATCCAACATAACGAAATTGAGCACAAGTACAATCGAGTTGGGCGCGTGAAAGGGGCCTCGAAGACCGTGCGCTGCGAATTTCGGCGTGGACCAAGTGCTCCTCCACCTACATCAATGCCCTTAGGGGTGGAGTGGTCCACCCTGACCAACCCCTAGCGGATCTGGAACGAAGCTCGCTGTGCGCTCGCTAAGACGCGTGAATGGCAAAACCAAGCAAGATGATGATATAAGCGATGTACAATCAGCGTCAACCACGCCTAGACCACGACCATCCCAAGACATCCTCACTACTACAGGGGGGAAACCAGCGCGCTCCTTTGGATACGGAGCCGAATGTGGAGGAGACGAGGAAAATGGGAAGCAGAGCGCGACAGTATGTTGCACCGGGGTCCTTTCTTACTTCATTATTTTTCTTCTTTCTATCGCAACAATTTCCTCCCTTTGGACGCAGCGTATTGCGCGTCAGGGTTCTCTCATCGCCGTGCGCGACGTGCGGAGTATTTTGTTAGGCTCTTCGTCTTCATCCAGCCTAACGCGTTTATGTTTCGTTTTCCTTCCACGCGGAGGAGGGCAGGCGGTGCGGGAGAGTAAATAAATCGCTCCACATAGAAACAGAACAAATTTCCCTACTGTACTAAAACGTTCAGTTCGACAGAGGGGGTGACGCGTGACGGAAAATTCCGGTTCGACAATTCGACAAACCGCATTTTTTGGCGTGACCGAGCGCAAAATTTCGACAATCCGAGCCGAAAATTCGTCGAAATCGCGAAATTTGGGGATTTTGGGGTGACGAACCGGAAAATCTATTCGACAGTCCTCGGGGTGATGCGTGACAAGCACCAAAGTTGGCAATCGACAGCCCCCCCAGTGACGCGTGACTGTCGAATTGAACGTTTTAGTACAGTAGACAAGTTTGGCGGTCCGCGATTGCATTGATATAGAGGGAGCAGGTGGGGTTATATCCATACGGTGCCAAAGGGGGTGAAGGGGAGGGAGTGTAAGAATGCGACAAGGAAGGGGCGATAGGGCGGGAGGATAAGTCACGGCTATACGGGGAGAAAGCAGAGAGCAAAGCTGGAAGGAACTTCCGTCCCTATCACTATTCCACTCCGTGTGCGCGATACATCCAGCGTTCAAGTAATTGATCCTTCGCCCGCTATTAGCGTATCCGGTGGCGGTCGCGGCAATGTTTTGGAATGCAGGGCGGGTGCAGCTGCGACCGCGAACGGGACACTTCGCACAGTGCGTGCATTGGAGGTTAATACTCTGAGAATGGTCCAGGGTGGGGCAGATTAGCTGCGCGAATGACAAGGCAAGGATGGTCGGCGCATCAGATGCGGAGAGCTGCACGAGGAGATGAGAGGGCAGACAGACGATATCTAGGAACGGAACCGCACGACGCCTCGACAAAGAACAAAGTGTAACAGTTCAATAGCATGCGCAAAAAAAAAAAAGTGCACACCGTCACCAAATCATCTCACATTGGCCGACGTGGCGAACGAACCAGCCGTGTATCAGCCTAGTATGTTGCCAGCCCACTTTGAACCACAAAACAGTGGCTGTGGCATAGATTCAGCCACCGGTGGCTGGGGCCATCACTCAGCCACCGTTTCGCTGGCTGGGAAATATGTAAGGCTAGTAGCCGTTTAATTGTATAGCTCTAGTATAATTGATTTTACCCCCATTTCGGACTTTGCTAAATCAGGATAACCGACTTCATTTGAAGTTGGCCAACCGCTGGACCAATCATGCTTTCCTGATTAGAGCACATTGGCCCAACCTTGACTTGAAATTGGAACCTTTGAGATTTTGCGCACTCAAATCCGTTCATTGAAGTTAGTTTTCGGCTTCGTAATAAGCTGTCTGAATTATTCGCGCATTTTTTCTGAAATTCGATTTTGGTGATACCATCAACGGTGGCACGCCCGTAGTCGGCGCTACGAAGAGTAACTCACCGAGTTATGATGAATTTAGCCTCCCCGGCTGATATGGCCGGTAATATCGGAATGCAAACTTTGTGCAGTGGAGCAACGCGGCTACATTCCGCGCAGGTTATCAGGCAGAAACGAAAGTAAACTCAGCGCCTAAGCGGCCACCTTTCAAGTCAACGGCGCACGATGCCTCTAAAATATAGAGGCCCGGAGCCGCCGCTGACTTGAGTGCGGACGCCGCTCGTGCAATCGGCGGGGCGCGAGGCTGGTACGACATGCGAACGCGACGAGGAGGGCGGCGAGGAGGAAATTGGGGAGGGGAGGGGAGTGGATGGATAGGTTGAGACACTCACCTGAGCGACAGTGTAAACGCAGACCTAAACATCACGAAAGTCAGGACAAAAATGCGAAAAGAAAATTATGAACTCGTACCCAGAGTGTCGATAGCTGGTGTCTGCGCATTAGAGACCGCTGGGAAGGTCACCGAGACGGAACATCAGGTCGGCGGAAGGCCTTGGGAGGTGTGGGTGTGGCGGTACGGGTGTGGATCCGGAGATGGCAATGGACGAGCACTTTTGAGGGCCCTAAAAATTGGGCGCGAGGTAGGGGCATGTGGATAAGAAGTTGGCCGACTCACCTTTCAGTGATTTCATGACAAACGGAAGACAGTTGGGGGCGGGGCCAAGGAGAATAGTCAGGAAAAGCCTCAAGACGTGAATATATTCGAATATAATGCACCTGAGCCCCCCCGGTACCTCCCAGAATTGCTCAATCCTCTCACTTATACTCTCCCCTCACCTCCTAAACAACCCCGGCGATAAAGGAGGCTGGTAGGAAGATGCAGTCGATGCTGCACTCCGACGCTCCGGCGGCGCACAAATGGCGAGACGGGTGAAGAATCTTGGGCGGGATTTCGGGTTGGGGGCACATACAGGGGACATGTCCGAGAGCGTCGCCGGGTGGGTAAGGGGTACGGCCGAGCCAAGGGCACGGAAAAGGACCAGAACGGCGGGCGACACTAAAAAGCGCGCAGCGGGCGGAGTTGTAGTGTACAGAGGAGGATGAAGACGCAGCTGAAAGTGGGGACGGTTTAGAGCAGTGTGGGCGAATGTGGCAGTATGCACGACGACAGAGAAATTGTGAGTGGTGGGGCGTTTTGAACGCCGTAAAATTCGTGCGGAGGGTGCGGGTGTAGAAAGGGGAAAGGGGGCGACTCAGCAGCTAAGGAATGGGAGGATAAGGGGTCGATTTCGTGGTGGGCTAGGCCGATTAGTGCAAAAAAAAAAGACGAAAGTGCGCATATAAGGACATAAAACGTACCTGAGATATCCAGACCGCCCAAAAGCCGTCACACACCCCAGTCCATCCCTGTACCCTCGCGTTCCAGCCCAAACGCCTGCGAACGGCGGCGAAGTGGAGGTACAGTGCGCTATCCATTGCAGCAGCCGATCGGCGCGCAATTGGCGGGACGGTAATGCCGGTTAAAAGCCGATTTTTTTACATAGGTTGCGGTTGGGTGGGTCGTCCAAGGGCACCGGCGCGTGGGTTCGGAGCAGGGCGCAACCAGGCTCACAGAAAAAGGTCAAAGGTGTGGGAAGGCGAAGAATGTGCGCGGTGGGGCCAGTTTTGGGGTACAGAGACGTTTGACGGATGGATAGGCGTGGAAGATGATGTAGATTGTGGTGGTGGCGAGGGCAGTCCGACGGGGGCGGAGATTCGGCGTTGCGAGACGAGATCGTGCGCAGGGACAGAATTTGGATGGCGAGTGAGGGTAAGGGAGCAGGCCATTGAGGTGGAGCTGGATGTGTATAGTAAATACTAATGTTACTGACCGGTTGTCGAACGAGTGGGGGCCAGTGGGCAGCAGCAGGCGGATTGAGACGGTGGCCGTTGTAGTGAGAGCATTGGACAATAGATGCAAACAAACCGGGCCGAAATGATGCGGGGTTCGGGTGTTGCGCGAGGTGGGGCACACAGGCAGCGGGGGCCGCAGAAGTGGATGGCCGACCTACAGCGGAGGCGGGCAGGCAGCAGGCGGCGGTTTTGTGATGCAGTGGCGCGGCGGGCGCTGGGGTGGCGGGGGTTGTCGGGCGGCGGTGGGCCGGTGACGGGCGGGCGCCGGGGAGGTGGGCGGGCGGGGCGGCGGCGGCGACCAGTGCGGCTGGCGTGGTGGGGTTGTCGGGTGCAGGCGCGTGCCAACAGCAGGCTAGTAGGCAGCTGCCGAGCAAAACCGCGGGTTGGTGGGCGGATTTCGGTTTCAGGGTAGGGGTCCATACAGTACGGTTACGGTGCCGATCCCAATGCATCTCAACTGTATGCAACTCCATGGGGAATGCAAAGGAACAGTGTTAATCAGGTGCGGTAGAGAATGCATGTGAGTTACCTTGTATCTCGAGCCAGGAGCTGAGCTTGAGCTGAGCGCCAACTGAGCGCAGTTGGGCGAAGTTATGTTCGGAACAGTTCGGAACCAATCGGAATCTGACTGACCCGGAAACAGCCGACACTTTCTTTTCTGGGGCGGTCATCTGACTTCCCAAATGCTAATCGTACCTCTCACGGTCGTGAATAACGTGCATCAACTGGGCCAGCGGCGGAGCGGCTGAGGCTCGGAGCGATTCGCGGAGTACATCAGCTTCTGCCGCGTCTCCCACCGTATCCTTACTCAGCGGTGAGCGTCTATCATTGGCCACCTTACCCCCCCGCCACGACTCGTAATACCCGCCATATCCACTGGGAAAGTGCTCGTCTCCGGTGCGAATGGATTCATAGCCATGGTGAGTGTGAGCTGTTCCCCTGCACCGCAAAACAAACGGCTGTCGCGCCCGGCGCTTAGTGGGTCGTGCGCACGCTGCTTGAGGAGGGCTTCGCCGTCCGTGGTGCAGTTCGCTCAGTGGAAAAGTGTGGGCACCTCCGCGACACCTTCGCCGCTTACGGAGAGAAACTCGAGTTAGTTGTGGTGCCCGACATCATCCAGGTACAAAGTGCTTTCGGCTTGAAGTCTTTGTCGTGAGATAATCCCCGCGCTTGCAGGACGGCGCATTCGATGAAGCGGTCAAAAGAGTGGACGCAATAGAGCACATGGCTTCTCCAGTCCATCTCAATGCAGAGAACCCCGATGGTATGTTTGCCACCAAAGTCCACAACGGTTTAACCAACACTATCAACTGCACAGAGATCATTCTACCTACTGTCAAGGGAACTTTGAGCATGCTGAACAGTGCCTTGAAGCATGGGTGAGTCTCTCCACATTCTCGCTTGTACCGGAACAAGTGTGGAAGCGTCCACAGAAAATATGTCAAGCGCATGGTTCTGACGTCGTCCACTGCGGCCGTGCTGCAGGACGAATCGGAGCCGAAGACATTCAGTGAATTGGATTGGAATGAACACGTCCTCCAGCATGTTTCAGAGAAAGGAAGTACCGCCTCAGGTCACGCAAAATATCGCGCAGCCAAGGTCCTAGGTGAACGAGGTGCGTGTGTTACACTGTGTACATCCGCCTCGTTGCTCTGACAGATTCCCAACGAAATTCTCTTAAGCTGCGCGGGAGTTTGTTGAGAAGCACAAGGACAGGCTCGGATGGGATCTGGTCGTGTTGAACCCACCTTACGTGTTCGGGGTGCGTGCTTTTCAACCACTGGAACTCACATATTGAATTTTAATCATCCACCTATCTAAGCCCACAATCCATGCTGTTTCCTCGCCAGAGGCGCTCAACCTCAGCACGCGCGAATTCTACAAGATATTCACGCAGCCGTCGACGCCAGCGACGCTCCAAGCCGGCAACTGCTGGGTAGACGTTCGCGACCTCGCACGCGCACAGGTCCTCGCACTCGTCGCCGCCTCAGCTGGCGGTGAACGTATTATCATTAGCGCCGGCCCTTGGGTGTGGCAGGACTGGCGTACGCGTTTTATTTCTTCGGATTTGGAAATGACGCGAACACACGCATTAATAGTGGACGCGGCACCGGACTCGTCAAAATACCAGAAGGGCACTTCTGGTGCTGGGAAGGATGTGGTATACAAGATTCAGTTCGACGCGAGTAAGTCTGCGCGCTTACTTGGGATGACGGCGTATCGGAGCAAGGAGGAGACCGCGCGGGACACGACGGCTGATTGGGAGGTGCGGGGATGGTGAATGAGAGGAGAATGCTCCATTGGTAAGCCAGACAAGGTGAAGTGGTGTGGTGGATATTTGCCAGTAAAGTCGGGCCACACTGATTAGCTGTGGATAAATTCAATCACCACGCAGTTTCAGGTGTATTTGCGGCCTCAGGGTCCACCCGCGAATGAATCGCTTGCCGTATGGTAACCCAAATAGGATTATGGCTCCTCGTTCGGCGTTTGAACTGCAAAATCTAATCCCGCCGCGCCATCATGACTGAGATGAACTCACACTAACTTTCCCTCGTAGGCCCCTATATATCTGATCCGGGAATCCGGACCTGGATTCCGCCACTTATTTAAGGGCCGATTTGGCAAAATATCGCGGAATCCAGCTTTTAGAGGGGAATCCAGGAAATTTCCCACACAGTCCATCTGGAATCCAGCTTTTAGTAGGGTGTGTGACTGGAATCCAGGCTTGTTGTCTATTGTTTGCCTCTGATGTACTTTCTGCACTCAGATCATCCACTTTTCTCCAGTGTGCTCCAGCTGTTAAATAAATGGTGCCAATCTACACATTGTACTATCCCTATTATCTAGTGCACTTAACCTGTTAGATAACTGTTGTAAACCAGAATTGTAATTCTTGGGCCAACCTACATATTAGAGCGTTTGTGCAGAAGCCACTGGAGCCACGTGGTGGCTTTTTGGCTGTGCGCAACTGGGTGGCTCCACAGCCAAAATATGACGTCAATGGCTCCGTGGAGCCACCCGCCTGCTATTTTTGCGCACGGCCCGAAAGCCACTGGGTGGCTCCAGTGGCTCCGGCTATCGGCGCAGCTCGGCACAGGGACACAGCCTCTGCCTCGGCGCCCAGGGAACGCAGTGAATCCCCCCACGGCTTGCCCACGGCTATTGCCCAAGTTTCCGGGTTTACCGCCACTGGTCTGCGGGGATTAGAGAGTTTGCGCAGAAGCCACTGGAGCCACGTGGTGGCTTTTTGGCTGTGCGCAACTGGATGGCTCCACAGCCAAAATATGATGTCAATGGCTCCGTGGAGCCACCCGCCTGCTATTTTTGCGCACGGCCCGAAAGCCACCGGGTGGCTCCAGTGGCTCCTGCGCAAACACGCTATTGAACGCTTCCGCATATTATTGACCAATCGCCGCGCAAGGATCAATCTCCGGAACTGGAATCCTGTGCCATCTTACCCTGAAAAAGCTCTAAAGATTTAAATGCACCCGGAAGATGCAAGCACACTGTGGGCCGGAGCGAAGCGAAGGCATATCTTGTCTCATGACTTCTCTTGCCCCTGCATCCCCCCTCTTCGTATCTGACTATTTGGGCTGCTTCTACTCGAATAAGCCGTTGCCAAGATCACGGCGTAGACTGCGCACCTCAATATCTATATTTTCGTCAACGGCTCATGCATCCCCTCTGTCATTTATGCTCATCTCGCGCCCCACCATTTCCCCCCCCCCGAACGTTACTGATATTCTGCGTAGGTTCTCGCGGCGGCGCACCGCCACGCCCGCTGAATTCTGTCTCGATTCTCGCAAAAATACATGCAGATCACAGTTTCTCAGGTCTCGCCGGACGAATTATCAACGTTTATTGTTTCCTGAAAACCCCCGCACTCCTTGCCCACGAAAAGTAATCGAACATGGCGCCGACTACCCAGAATAACCACAGCCATCTCCGCCAATCTTCGCCTGTACTTACTCGGTGGCAAATCCGATAACATTGCCTCATAAATACCCTTTCCAACCGAGTGTGTAGCATCCCCGCCTTCATCGCTCATCACATCAGTCAGGATTGATTTTCTTGCGCACCGCGCAGTTGGGCACCGCCAATTATCCCCATCTTCATCCCGTGCGCTGATCTAAAATCTCCGAGTCTGCAAATATCTATGATCTGTAGGTGCTACATTGTTACAAGGACTCATGGTACTAGTATGACGCAGGAGACCACGTAGGAAATGCCATCAGAGGCAGAAATCGGGGTCGTCGGAGCCAACTCCTCCACATCCGTTGGCACAGAATCCAACGAATCTGATCTCTCCGTCAGAAAGGCAGTCGAAGAGCGAATTGATGATGTGCACATCGTCAGTCGGTTGACCTACGGACGCGAGCGTGGTGACGATGTGGTCATGGTAGTTTCCTGTGGCGCAGAAACGATTGGAATTCGGGGATCAGAAATTACTAGATGGTTCGGCCACATAAACGTGAACGTACCTTTGTTGAGCAGAGACTGTCCACAGTACACGCCACCGCGGTTGCAGCTATCGGCAACGACATCGGCAGGAGCAGCCATGAAGACAGCGGCAAGGATGGCAGCAGCGAACTTCATTGTGCAGACAAATAGGTGGGTTGTGATGGTGGTAAAAGTGAGGCTTTGTAGTGGGGATGAGCTGGAAGAGGCTGTAGGTTCTGAGTTTTGTCTGCAGTGTTCACCTTCTCATATTATATACCTTTCAGAATCGTTTTTATATATCAGAATTGGCATGGGTACTGGCGCTCAAACTGCGAGAGCTATAGCCATAGCCATAGTATGGCGATAAAATTGCACTTTTAATATCCCGCTACTGTTTTTTTGAATATTTTCCCACAATCACGCTACCATTCGAATTTCAAGGCCCTTCCCCGCTACTTTGAAAGTTCGAAAAGTGCGAAAAAAAGTGTTGCGAAGGCCGATTTAAACCCGCGCCAAACCCGCGCTACTATTTTGGTCGAGGTCAAATCTCGCTACTTTTTTTGTGAGCAACCTCGCGCTGCTTTTTCTGAGCCAAAAATAACGATATGGGCGCATTAGCTGAGAAATGCAATGCTGATACTGATCCGGCACACCCCAATGGAGTAGTGACGAGAGCAATTGGGAGTTGGAAATACAACGCTGGCATGACATTGGCCGCTGATGTAAATGCATGTACATAGAGGCAGAAACTGGCTTGGATAGCGTTCGCCGCCGTTCGGATGCATCGGTAAGCTGGCGGTAAGATTTTCAGATATGTAAAAATGATGGGTAATATTTTGGAAGCCATTAAATAAGGATAAGCAGCCTTGAAAAAGAATAAGGATAAATATGTAAAGTTTTCGTCAATTAGCAAGTGCCTGAGAAGATCGAGAAGGTAGTACTTAATTTTACATTCATCTTCGACGTTTCCTCGTCGCTAGACATGTGTGCAATTGTCAGCCACCCCGCCACTGTAATGCCCCCGCCGCCCGAGAAATCCTAGCGTCCGGTCACGGTGTTTGTTTTTCATCATTTTTCTGCCCCAAATTTTAAACTCCCCCCATACCGGACCTGGAGCCGAGGTTATGAACACCGAGAAGCTTTAATTAGTTGCAGAAATGTAGCGGGCCAAAAAAAAGGTTTATCAGCTGGAGGTGCGCAAGTCAAAAAAGTAGCGAGATTGAACTTGGCCAAAAAAAGCAGCGGGATTTTCAACTTATTAAATGTGCAAGTTTTACCGCCATACAAGAGCGCCCGGCATCTCCCGGGGATGGACCCCGGCAGGTGGCGGCGAGTTCCTGTGAATTCCTTCCGGATTATTTTTCATTAATACCGATTCTATGATTGCCAGAATT
Source organism: Mycena rebaudengoi (assembly GCA_029282285.1). Lineage (NCBI taxonomy): Eukaryota > Fungi > Basidiomycota > Agaricomycetes > Agaricales > Mycenaceae > Mycena > Mycena rebaudengoi. The sequence goes on from JARJCX010000250.1 coordinate 33,909, forward strand.
GCGCGAACTGAACCTATATATAGAAGAAGCACTTGATGATTCGGACTCAACAGATATTATTGGGTTGAGTGTGAAGTTTTCACTTCCGCCGTGATTGAGGCTCTACTGCGGAGAAGAGGGCGAGTCTTTAGCGTCAATGAGCGAATAGCGTCGCTCAAACCTGGCCCTATCTATCTTGGGCTCAGTTCTGTGGGCAGATCGGTGGCTGTACATGCCACCCGGCTTTCCCCAGAGTGTACAGCCACCAGTCTGCCCACAGAACTGAGCCCAAGATAAATAAAAGAGGTGGCAAAAACGGCAGACATGAACCGGTCACCGAATCATCGATCATCACCGCCATTTCATACCTTTCCGTCGAGATCTTCGAGAATCACCATGCTACTGTGTTCTCCATTCTTACCGCTACCTCATTCCTACGGACCAAACAATTCGCCCATATTTCATCAATCAATTTGCTTTGCGTCCTCTCGAAGACCCCAACACTGCTCCCCACCGGTCTCTCGCTGTTCCCCGAGGAAGTGGAGCGGTTCAAAATACTGCAAAGAGGGGTGACAAATTTTCACGAGGCCATGGTACTGCTTCGCAAGCGCGGGAAAATGAAGAGGGCGACGGAGATTTAGACGAGGTTACTAGATTTGTCAAGTAGCTGCGCCTGGTTGCGCTGGGTGTATATAACAGTATGGCTGAGCTCGCGAGACACATTAGAAGGCCACAAAACGCAGCGGGGGCAAAAAAAACCCAAGAAACGCGAAATTTGGCCTATATCCTGTGTCCGGAAAAAAATCGGAAAAAAATTGGCGTTCTGTCCGGACAAAAAAATTGGAATTTGGAAGATTTATGTAGGGAAAAAAATCGGAAGATTTGGGGTCTCGAGGCCCTAGCCTTCCCGCCTATTATCGGGGTCCTGGGAAAGCCGGAGCACCGCGCTTTAAGTGAGACAGCGGCATAATGCGGAGTCATGTGATGTCTCCTTTCGGTATCAGGACCCCGAATACCGATAAGAGCCGCCGTAACTGTCCCAACCTTCGCCTCATTAGTCCAGGACAGGATTTAAAGGGGAAAATTAATCCAAGAAAACTTTCCCACTTGGGCTTCAGCTTCCTCCCGCTTGACCCGTCGCCGTCCATCATGCAGCGCCCAGCATCTTCCGAAAAGGTAACAGGCGCAGACATTGGTTCAACTTGTCGCGGCATCCTGCCAACAGATCTTTGGGGACTTCAATAGGACATTGGAGGTTAGCAACACCTCTTTCTTTGAGAAAGAGATGCCTACTTTTAATTATGGAGCCCTGTGGAGCCCCTGAACTTCAATGTCTTCAGTGATTAGAAAAGTCATTTTTTTAGCAGCTGCTAAACAGCAAGTTACATTCAGCCCGAATTTTCCGGAAACATTACTATCGAGACTTGTTAGTCAGCCACCTTGGTGTTTGGGACTCCGGCACAATGTGTGCAGGGTGTCCGTGCATTTCTGTGAGCCATAGGATGTAGGTAGGGATCATACGAGTAGTTTAAGGCCTCATGTAACAATTTACAAGATGTGCCGGTATTGAATTTCTTTTTTCCGACTAGCCAGAAAGGGTAATTTCGGGTGTAGTCGGCCACCCGCCCAAACATGTTGTTGCTACACCACATAGCGGCTTCAAGCTAACGGAGGCGACATATAATATGCATAGGAACTATTTAGGGTTGTTTGGGCAGAACTGCGGCCTCTCATCACAATGAAGGCATGCCCTTCTGATGAGCACCGAGGTGGCTTGAAGCGATTTCAGGTAAAACGACGGATGTAAAGGCGAACCAAGCTATAAATGCCCATGAGACACCAAGTACAGGTTCACAAGAAGGATGTGTACGTAACCTTGGACATAACTCCCGAGTCGGGCGCCTCCAGCTCCTCCAGAAACTTCCGACATTTGTACAACAGGTAGGTAGGTAGGTAGGTAGGTAGTATTACAAATTCTGTTTTCTGAGTAAATGGACAATGAGTGGGGTGTAAGAAAATATAGACGGTTTACGCCTGCTTGCATGTTACTTTACTGTATTACGTAAATTACTCTCCCAATTGAACTCAAATCAATTTGTAAGTACTTAAGTGAAGAGATTTTAGAACCAATAACAGGTACTAAATTCGGAAGTAAGCCGAATTTACGCGTATATCTAACAATGACCCGGCCCCGGATCGAACGGGCTCCTGTTCATCAAGTACCTTCCGCCGATACCCTAGATTAAGCGGGCGCGCGCCGTAACACTAGGTTTCCGCAGTGATGCGGCGAGTTGTTTGGTGAGCTTGCCTTATATCCTACGAAACAATGCCCACAAGGAACGCGGCGACGAGCATGTAATATGCATGATTTTTGGTCCCAGCTGCGTGCAAAACACAATGTAAACACCTCAGCAGTTCCTCCCGCTTTCCTATTACACACTCTCGGCCTCTCATTGAGGTTGGATTGGCCCGGCGGTGTTGAGCCCACAATACTAGTATTGAACATATTTTCAGTCAGATGAGTTCCGGATAAATTCTTAGTTCCATCCGATCTCAGTGCTGTATATGATGTTTCAAGTTACTACCTCTACCTAATTCAAATCCGCATTGAGACCTGGTTTCGGGGTCCTATCTATTCAAAGCGGCATCACTCGGCGTGCTCCGGCTTTCCATAAGACCGGCTGGCTCATGGCTTAGCCACGGCTCAGGCCAAAATGACATATTTCATTGCTTAACAAGATTGCAGCTGCGATATTTGGCAACTGCGTAGACAAGCTTAGATGTCCAGGCTCTGGTGTCATACATGGAACTAAAATTTTATATTCAAAAGTTATTGAAAAAGTCCACCGCACATATTAGCATCTTCGGGCGGTGGGTCTTTAATTCTTGTCCTGTCTTATTGGTTATGGCGTCGTCTCTGCATTATTGACTTTTCGAGGTTGTAATCCCTTTTCTGCCATACATTTTTTATTCCCATTTTTATGTAATCCTCATTACCTGCCCGCTCTTTCACATGCGGTGGTATTTTTTCTTGTTCTGGCGGCGCCATATGAATGTAATAAACCCCTTCATTGGCGTTATTTTGCACACAATGGGTGAAGTTGGGTGGCCTTCTCCTACCATTATAGTTATAGCACTTGTGTCAAAAATCTTCTCCATTTACAGCCTTATGCTCATCCTGGTTCCCTGAATTTCTTACGAAAGTGACTGACGAGGTACATGCGGGGCATACAAAATTTGTTTGGTATTCAAAATCTTTCATTAGTTATCGAATTTTACTACATTCACAGCTGCTGGCCGATTTTTTTTAGGCCTGCAGCACATTTGGATACTCATGTCCACACTTCAAGATAGATTGTTGTATTTTTAATCTGTCATTCAAAGCTCAATTCAATATCTGACAATTAGTTTTTCACCAGGTTTCACACAGTTCTGGGCCCATTTTTTTCGGGCCTGCGGCGCAGTATATACTTAACCAACCCCTTCACTGTGCTCATAAGCAGGTTCCAACCCTCAAAACCACTTGAAAACGGCGAGGACAACTTTAACAGGGACCTGGGTAGGTAGGTAGGTAGTATTACACGGCATGGTCCGAATCACGAACGCCGGTTTCCAGGGATTATCCCGGTGTACAAAGCAAATAAAAATACGCCATCGCCCCTGGGCCACTCCCAGCCATCCAGGACCCATAACGCAGATCCCACAGGTTACCCCGTGCCCCACGGTAGACCCCAGACAACAGAAAGCAGCGAAAACGGTGACCTAGAATTGATCGGCTTCAATTTCAGACATTAACTTCGCACGCGATGCAACGGGATAGCTTGTAATCCTCGGAGGACTCCGTGAACACACTTTACAACCTAGACATGAGCAGTCGTCAATGGCTTTCTGTAAATCGACAATTGTGAGTTGCGCCATTCTATTCTGTAGTTTGGCCACTGTTGTGCAAAACTACAGATGCACTCATACAAGGAATAGGTTGACGAGCATGATCAGCATACCGTGATATTTCCAAGGCAAGTAGATTGGTCGAAACAACAGTCCAATACTTTGCTGTCTGTGACCATAGAGAGGGTATGCCTTAGGGAAAATTCAAGTGGCAAGTGCGTCCTGTGGAGGAGGATATAGGAAACCCGACACAGCGACACACCTGTCAAAAATCAGAAAATCCGACACATCTGAGAAATCCTGCACGTAGATCAGCAAATCCGACACATTTCGCCGCATGGGACACAGTTTTCAGCAAAACCGACACATTCTTCAACAACTTCAGGACACCCGACACGCCCACTCGGCTATTGTGGCTTGGCATTGGATGGTGTTACTGTTGATCCGGTATCCAGCACTTTTCTTTCTTCCCATATTCTCGCCACCGCATCGTCGCGCAATTGTATAGCTCGCAGCGCTTTTGACGCGCCTCCCCAACAAGGTTCTGGAGCAGTTTTGTGATGCGGCATGTCCCTGACCTTCCATTCGATGCAAGCTGATGTTCCACAGTCGTTGACCGCAAAATTTAGGACCAAGAACGCGCAATTGTTTTCCGATACCTCAAGGGTTGACCTGGATGACCTCCAGGGATGGCTCCGTCAACGAGGAGATCTGGATCACCTCCTGGACCCCACCATCAGCAAAAGGTGCGGAATTCATGTCAGAATGATTGACGCCGTGGATTTGATTTCATCGAACGCCTAGGAATTTCCCTCCGGTACCATTGAGCTCCGGGAGGAAACTGCGAGTCGCACCCTCTCATTACCTTCCGATCTAACCACACGCCATATAGTCCGAAGCGCAAGCCGAATCCACGGAGCGTCAGGCACACAGATGGCCAAATTTACACGTCGTTTGAATTCCTTGCTCAATTTCCGGAGGAGTATCTCCCATTGTACGGTGATACTGAACCTGCATAGTCGTAATCTTTACTGTTCTTGACGTACTTCTCTTTATACCTGATATTATATGCGGCAAATTGTGTTGTGCAACTATTGGCTACTTACAAAGGACGAACCTCACAACTTACATAAGCGAACTTGCCACTGGATGCAAGTTCGGCACTTCGGCAACCAAAACTAAAAATAAGACAGCCACGCTCGGCCTACTCGGCGATATGGCATCATAGATCAACAATCGCATCAGTTCAACTTGAAGGGCGCAGGAGGGTATATTTTCTTGGCAATGTGTCGGAGTTGATGAGAATTAGGCCTATGTTTCGGCTTTTCTGTGCTGTGTCGGACTTCCTGAAGGCTGGTCGCCGTGTCGCTGTGTCGGGTTTTAGGGAGCATCCTGTGGAGGTTCATGTCTGCTATGCAACACGTCGAGTTTCGTCTGATTTCCTGACTTTCTGCCTTAGTCACACCTTCCCACTGACTAGATTCTCTTCAATACTTTTTTGTTAGTATTGGTAGGGCTGCAAAGTGGAAAGGCATTTCCTCACGGCTATGTAGTATGAGTACATCCTTTCCCTGGATTTCTCAGGCTTGCCTGGTGCTCCTAGTTCAATTGAACTGTAATGACATGCAGTTAAGATCATTTGGGAAAAAGGAGATACAGAAGATAGCCGAGCAGCAGCAAGACGGTAGTTTCGAAGCGGCACAATTCTGGTTTCAGTAGAGAAGGTTATCTGCATGGATTGAGAGTGAACATTCAATACTTGCTGCAAGAAATTAACTTGATGTGCAGAGTTCCTCGATGTGTACATCCTCGCTGTTAGGAGCAACCTCGAACTTATGTCAGGTTCCACGTGCGCCACGTACAGATCTTTGAAGTATTTCGTTGTCAAGCGGCGGGTTGAAGCTTTGATTCTCATGATCCAATGAGCACAATACCTCTCAGTACTTGCTTTTGCCTTGGATGTAATGCTCTTCGCATGATTTGATTATTTGTGAATAGGACGAGGGCAGAAGCAACAATTTTCAGCAGAATTGAAGCCAAATGGAAAGCAGGTACCTATCATCATAGACAAGATCTTTGGCTTGCTTGAGCACACGAACACGGACGCTCATCGGCAAGCTTACGGTGACCAATACAGAGATGAAAGAGAACCGTGACTGAACTCGAGGGGCAGCTTAGCATCTCCGTTGATCACGTAGCAATCCAAATCAAAGAAGATTTAATGCTCATTGACCCAGCGCGCAAATGCGAGCATGAAGCGGAGGTTCAGTCCACAAGCTTTTAGTTCCGTTTGAGAATTCCGCATTTGGAAGGTTGCTGTATAGAAGCACGTGCGATTGCTGACCCAGCTGCGAGAGTGGAGGCAAGGGCGACGAAGGCGGTGCGGGATGAGCAAAGAGCAGATAGTCAAAAAGATTCTGCATGGCACATATAGCCTCTGAAGATGGTTACCGTCACTAGAGCAGCAAAAAGGAGGGATGAGAATTCCAGTAGAAGGTGGATTCGTCCAATAGGTCTTGGATGACGCAGGGTGCACTTCGACCTGAGAGCTTTAGCTTAGCTCAGTGTCCAAAGCACAATAAGAGGTAAGGCATGGAGAAACAAGTAATGGGCAGAGTCTCGCAACATTAACTAAGATTGTACTCGACACCGCAAGAAGAGCAAGATCGCAATTCAGCCCTTCCTGGCGGTGACCACCCGCACTGCTGTACGTATAAGGCACACCCTGTGACTTTACGACTAGCAGCTAGGGCTTTCTCGCAGGGTAGAGGCTGAAGAGTCGATTTCCAATCTTTGACGGTGGGGGGAACTGCTCAGGACGAATTGGGCCTGAAACAGTTCCACACATGACACCAGAGCCGATGTTTATCTGAGAGAACGATCGTGATCTAATTCACACTGGGAGCAAGTGCCGTGGGCGTGGGTTCATGGCATAGGACTGACACTTGCCATGGCACTTGCCACGGCACTGGATCCACATGGATGTGAACAAAGAGAGGATAAATATAGCATTGAATCGATAGCTTGGCCTCTCGGAGATTTCCGTGGTAGCGGCTTGTCACCAAATTTAAATTTTACCACGGGTGCCTGCTCCATCAATGTTCCATCGTACATTTAAGGCAGCCTTTGCGTGGACAATTCGTTGAACCAGATCGTGCCGTCTCAGTGTCGGGTATGAGACAGTAAAGTTGCTGTCATATTTGCTCTGCAACGTACTAGTCGGTGCCGAGAGAACCTCACCGTACCTAAATTGTTGAAATGATGGCGACTTCTGCTCCCTCACTCGAATGCGAATGGATGGCTTACCTAGTCCAGCAATAATCAGAGGTGCAGTTAATTTATTGTATTGTTCTCACAGTTCAAGTTTGACTCAGCAGACTAGGGAAAAGAAGGAAAGTGATTCGTGCGGGTTGATTCACAACCTCGGGTGTGCAAGCTGCAGGTAAACGGGACTGTATTGTGAGGGCCAGAAGAAATTCATATGCCATCAAATTTTGTGCAAGTGTAAGTGCACACTGAGACATGTCGTATCTACGAATTTGAGACAGGCAACAAACTTAAATAAATGTCGCCCATAAATTTTCGCTGCGAAAATAAACAGGTATAATATTCTTCAATTGGTAAGTGTCGTGGTCTGACTCGACCCAGCCGGAATGAGTTAAAGAAGAAAAACTCACCGAGTATCCAACACACTTCACAAAAAATATGGCTGCGCAGGATCAGTGAGGCGAAACTCGTTCTGATGACATCGGAGCTTGAAGGAGTCCAGCACAGTGTGCCACCGGAATAAATGCCAGTAGGCACAGAGTACCACTGTGTTCCAGTGGGACGGAGGCGGGGATGGTGTGCCCGGTCTGCCCCATGTGCCGCCCTGCAGAGGCAGGGTCTGCCGTTACCCAAAGTCAAGGGGATGTTGTGAAGAGACCTGGGGTAGAGGCCGAGTTAGTAGCACATACAGAATAAAATAGATTATCTGAACACGAGAAAAAATGCAACGGCGACATCCTAGACTGCGGGCGAGGACTGAATCGAAGAATCAATTGAGGGACTCGTGCTGAGGTAAATTCCTAAGAAATTGGTCACCTCAGTAATCTAGGCTGGACTCCTCAGTGTAACTGGCCCACACAACACCCGGAAGCAGGGACAAGATCAGCAATCTGAGATAAGGCAGGCAAGCACAGTATGAAGTTTACATGTGGGCTACATCAACCCGGATTAAAGGATACGAGGTCAGTACACAATGCAAATAAAATGTTGATGTGAGAGTTGAACTGGCACCTGGTGACCATACTGTAAGACACACCACACAGCATCACTGGAGTCCAGTGGGGCCAGTGCGAGAACCATGTGAATTATTTGCAATTTAATGAGGTTCCCCCATTCTAAAACTAATTTTATGAGGGTGCTGGGTGAATTCTTGCCCTTATGTATAGCCTTAAATTTACGATGGAACATTGATGGAACAGGCACCCGTGGTAATATTTATATTTGGTACCACGGAAATCTCCGAGAGGCCAAGCTATCGGTCCAATGCTATATTTATCCTCTCTTTGTTCGCATCCATGCGGATCCAGTGCCGTGGCAAGTGCCATGGCAAGTGTCGGTCCTATGCCATGAACTCACGCCCATGGCACTTGCCTCCAGTGTCAATGGAAGCATTTCGACCGACAAAGCTGAAACGAAGCGTACAAACACGAACATGTACAGAAAACAGGTCATCTGCCCGCAGTGTGTGCTCAAGCTCGTGGACTTGTGCGCGAACTTTGGAATTTCGTTTGGATCCGAATCTATCACCCTCGAGTGATGCAAACCAAGTTCTCGAAAAAACGGTGAACCAGAATAAATTAAATTTAGCTAGCGATCGATTTTCTGCTCAAAAGACAGTACAAGTACAAGGGTAGCTATGGCGATTTTATCCTCCCGTAAATTGAGGACTATATCAGACTCCGATATGAATGAATGGTACCCATCGTTCGTATCGACTTTCCTATTCTTCAACTCGTTGACTGAAAGCTGTAAAGCTTCTGCTGCATCACTGGCTTGAGGCTGCCGATTTTCACGGAATAGATGAGAGTAGACAATCTCCGCAACGGTCGGGCCATCTGCATCATTCATAGACCACATCGTTCCAATGGCACTCCGAAAACCTGCAGCAATGAATCCACCCCCAAGGTGGAGGGACTCATTGACTAGTTGTGCATCTCCCATGGCTGTCTGGCATGCAGCAAGGAACACAAAGTCTGCATTTAAGAGAGGCATATGAAGGATTGTCTCCAACTCCAGATCACCTCCGTATAGTTGCAGAAGGCTTTTCGCTGGCTCATGCAGATTTTGACATCCATGGCAAGCAAAATGGACCCATGAACAATCCTGTAGCTGGAGTTTGACGGCATCCACAGTTGCCTGCTCTCCCACAAGACTCTGAACACGAGTGTCTTTGACGATGGAGACAATTTTCTTGACTTCCTCACTCACTCCGTTCAGAGCGTTGCTTCCCCTCGAATCGGTGTAGGTTACTCCAACAACACCCAATGTGGGTGCAGTGTTGGTCGGTTTTTTGGCATAAGCGTCCAAAAGAGATCCCAGAGTTGGTGTGTATGAGTGAATGAATTCATCTGACGGTTGACCTGCGTGCAATGGCAGTCCTGTAAATGCGCCAGTCGGCAACCACCAGAGCCTACCACTGGAAATGCCATGCTAATAAAAGACCACATATTAGTTAAGACCAGAAAGGGGCCATTCTTCCACTCACTAATTTTAAAACCTCATAGATAGGAGCAACAACATCGGTCTTGAGCCAGTTCAACATATCCTCAAAGCATTCCTTGACGGATTTGTGTGAGAACTGTTCACGGTGACCAAAGAGTCTGGAGGATGATGATCGTCCTCGGTTTCTGACATTACAGCGTCCAAGCAACTCTTTTAGCTCGTCTCCCTGTGATTTTAGCACTTCTTGTGTCACCGCTGGGAGTGAAACATGGACTGGCTCCGAAGTTGGATTGAGAATGATTATTCCATTGCAATGGCCTTGATGGTTGGTGAGGATGACCACAGGACCTACTTGGGATGCATAACAAAGAACATTGTAAGGTTTTGGCCGGAGAAAATTTTCAAAGCCTGACTGCTTGCGAATCTCTGCGAGTAAATTGTTCCTGTCCGCTGCAATGTCAACCGGATTGTCCAATATTCCAGAATAGAGCTGTGATGAAAGAGCCAGTAATTTCTCGCCCTGATCAGCAGGAAGAGCATCAACCTCTGTCTTCAGCTGAAGCATTTGTTGGGATATTGTGGCTAGTCCCTGTTCCAGAATTTCAACTGCTGCGTGCAGGTTGGTCTGATTTATACATGTCCGTATGGCGCTTGAGGTGGCTTTTGAAATGTCAAGCCTATGAATTGCATCATGACGCACAGGTATGGAATGTCCAAGCCAAAGGATTTCGGGAAGCAAGGCAAATGCTGCAAGATATGCAGGTACACAATACACTGACTGGGATTCTTCTGCAAAGGAAGCCCATTGGAGAGCCTGCTGCCACGAGGTTTCGGGGCTTGAAGGTGAGAATTTGAAAGAGTCACTGTAGTGGCGGTGGATAGCCTCAAGGTCCTCCAGGTCTCCCAGTATGCGATAGCGATAGATGAGTGACAGTGCAAGGGTTTGTAGTTGAATTGGTTGTTCAGGATGCACCTCTGGTGTCAGGGCTACTGCTGTTTCAAGGCTCTTCACTGAGGCTTCAAGGTCGGCCAGGTTCCCCAACTTCTTATAACGTTCTCCGTATGAAGTGGCTAGACTTCGCAACAAACCCGCTTTATTCGGGTGTTTTAGTGGAGTCAAATTTACTGCTGTTTGACTGTTCTGAACTGAGGCATCCAAGTCATCCAAGCCTCCTAGCCTCAGATATCGATCTCTGAGAGGCGCAGAAAGATTTTCCAGTCGGCCTGGTCGATCAGGGTGCCCATCCGGAGTTAAGTCTACTGCCTCCTGAATTGTCTGAATGGCAGCTGTAAGGTCCTTTAGGTTTCCCAGCCTCCGATATCGCTCCCTAAGCACCACAGAACGAGTTTGCAATCCATGTGCATGATCTGGGTGCCCTTGTGGAATTAGGTCCATGAACTCCTGATTTGTCTGTAGTGCATTTTGAAGATCCTTCAGGTCTCCCAGCCTTTGGTATCGATCCATGAATATCACAGAGAGATTCAGAAGTTGGTGTGGAAGATCTGGATGTCCTTGTGGAGTTAGGTCCACCGCCTCCTGAGTCGTCTTCAGTGCAGCTTGAAGATCCTTCAGGTCTCCCAACCGCCGGTATCGATCTGTAAATGCCGTAGAGAGACTTCGCAGCCGCTCTGCACGACTTGGATGTCCACCTGGAGTTTTGTCTAGTGCCTGCTGTTCGGTTTGCATTGCCACCTGAAGATCCTTCAGGTCTCCTAACCTGCGGTACCGATCCATAAGTGACACAGCGAGATTATGTAGTCGATTCGGAAGAGCAGGGTGCCCATCTGGAGTCAAATGCACTGCCTCTTGCTTTGTCTGCAGGGCGGCTTCAAGGTCCTTGAGTTCTCCCAGCCTCTGATATTTGTCTCTGAATGACACAGCAAGATTTCCCAGTCGATCTGGTCGAGATGGATGACCAGTGGGAGTCAGGTCCACCACCTCTTGCTTCATCTCCAATGAGGCCTCGAGATCTTTCATATTCCCCAACCTCTGATATCGATGTCTGAGAGATATAGCTAGGTTATTTAGTCGATCAAGTCGGTAGGGATGACCCGGTGGAGTCAGGTTGATGACTTCTTGCTTCATCTGCAGTGCAGTCTCAAGGTCATTCAGATCTCCTAACCTCCGATAACGATCTGTGAATGATGCTGCAAGATTTTGCAATCGATCAGGTCGATTTGGGTGCCCTTCTGGAGTCTGGTCTAATGCTGCTCGTAAATTCATTTCTGAGGCTTCAAGGTCCTTCAGGTCTCCTAGTCTCCGAAATCGCTCTGTAAATGACACAGCAAGATTTTGCAACAGATTTGGTCGATTGGGGTGATCTTCTGGAGTTATGTCAAGTGCTGTCTGAAAGCTGTTTACAGAGGCTTCAAGATCATTCAGGTCTCCCGACTCTCCATATCGATGGAGAAAACTTGCTCCCAACATCTGTTGATAGCCCGGAGCTTCGGGATGCCCCGGAGGTATCTGTGCTACAAGTTGTTGTATTGCCAGGATCATGTCTGGTTTTCCGGAATTCTAACAGACTAGTTCCAGCTTCCCAATAAATAACGCAATTAATGCTCTCACTAGATCCCCGGAACCTTGGTCCGGGTCCCTTGTGACTGCTTCCAGTGATGATTGGTTTTGAGAAGAAATGATTCCTTCCTGTTCCAAGTTAGTACGGTCAAGATTCAGTTTTAGATACTCACAAAGGTGTTCTCATTTGAATTTTCCTTCAAGCCTGATCCACCCCCCTGGCCACCAGAATCAATAGTAACAGTGGCCTATGTCGGTTCAGTAAAGTTGTGATACAAGAAATAATGGTCCCCACGGCTTCAGCTTCTGCCATTGTGGAAGTGGTTGTCAAGGGAAGATGGATGACAGACTTGTATATATCTGTCTGCTAAGCGCCAGACAAGTATAGGCGTGCCAGCTGACTGCCAGGTAGTTTGATAAATTACAAGCGGCTGGCGGGCCGCGGTCCGAATCAGTATTATGTTGAGGTTCCCATGACACGAGCCAATTTGAAGGAGACGTGATCGGTGGTGTTTGCGAGGAGCAGCGGCTTTCGGCATCAGTCCCGAATGAGAGCTGAAGTCTATGTCGAACAGAAGGTCAGAAAGTCCTCCATTCCCTTATTGGGAGACATTTCACCCTCTTTATAAAATTAAGCATTCTGTCTGTCTGAAGCCTCGTTATTCATTTGGATGTTTCTGCTAAAATAAGTTTCGGCAAGTGGTCGGAGAGCGGAGATTGCGGAATTTCAAAAGGGTTCAGACAGACAGAATGCTTAATTTTATAAAGAGGGTGATTCGTAGCTGACAGTGAGTCAGAATGGAAACTGATTTGGAGGATGAGTTTATTTCAGAGATTGGCGCAGTCCACGTGCGCGGCAGTCTAGAAGACTGGATTGACGGTGATCCGGAAACATGAAAACTGAAAAATCGGTCATTCCAGATGCCGGGAAACGGCCTCTAGGAGCCCAGGGTTTGCCGCCCGGCACTGTCGATTTCAATCGTTCTACCAACTGATTTGTGATCACCCTAGTATTATTCCGCCCTCCAGCTCAGCTCTCATTATGAGAAAATCACCCCCTGCAAAAAAAAAGTAAATTCTAATTCAATTAAACGAAATCTCCTCCGGCATCGTTAAATCTGCTCCCGCAACGATGCGGGAGCAGCATAGCCACCGAAAAAAAAAACCTTTCAAAAATTTCAAACCCCTGCAAAAAAAGAAAATTACAATTCAATCAAATCAAATCTGCTCCCGCAACGATGCGGGAGCAGCATAGCCACCGAAAAAAAACCTTTCAAAAATTTCAAACCCCTGCAAAAAAAGAAAATTCCAATTCAATCAAATCTGCTCCTGCAACGATGCGGGAGCAGGATAACCACCCAAAAAAATCTTTCACAGCCTCAGAACAATCGGTGCGATGAACTCGCTAGATTCCAGCAGCAACGTGCTTGATTTCACAGCCCAACTCCCCCTGCCGTGGTCACAGCCAACCAGTATCACTGCAGTGAATATTGGTCCCGCCATGGCAGCTGAAATTCTGCAGCAAGCTACCGCCCTTGTGACATTCATCTGCACCCTTGGGGTGCCAGGGCGTCATGGTCCAGGAGTCGTACCACCACGTATCCATCTTGAATCATTTATTCTACCTCATTGCCGTTGGGAGCGGACCGAAAAACGACTTCTCGATGCCCTCACCGCTCCGGCGCTCCAACATCTCACAATATCAGAGTATGAGCTTGGTAGCGAACCCCTTTCCACGATCACTGCGTTTCTTTCTTCAAATGCGGTGCGTCGTGAAAGACCATGCCTTCGATCTCAGAGTCATCGGTGGGCCGAAAGTCAGGTCATGTAGCAGAGGGAAAGGGCGGTCGAGCAAGCGAAGATCATCGAAAGGAATGATTAAGCTAATATATTCCCAGCGCTCCGATTGCGAGATGAGGGCGGCCGTGAAATGGGGGAGTTTCGGGGATACCAAATTGCGCTCCATCTCGAAGGAGAGGGACAGAGAACAGGTGTTCGAGGGTGAAAGCCAAGTGGTGAGCACATTCAGTTGTGCCTCTAACCGGCAGCGCGTCTGGATACGTGTCCACACATGAATCCTCTCCGTCTTGGCTCAAGCTGGGAGCGCCTCAACGCAGAAATATTAAGCTGGAATCTAAGCTGAGCTGGCTTAAGCTGTATAAAATAATACATATAGCAAATACGGTAGATATACACTGTAATATAGACAACATTAGTCTCGCTTAAGCCATCTTAGGATTGGCTCAATCCAGTCCCAGCTCAAAAATCGACGTCGCTTGCACCCCAGCTTCCAGCTTAAGCCTACTAGTTTGCTGCTCCGTTTTGTGGGATAAAACGGATGGCTGTGTCCTAGCATAGCCACCTGTTCTGTGGTACAGAATGGCGCGGCAACCTAATAGGTTACACGTAGGCCTCATGCCTTCACCAAATATGAGATATATCCAATATACCCTTCAGAAAGTAGACATACCACGCAGTATGGCCAGAATTTGGCTGTGTCGCAGACTACCACTAAAACCCCGCACAACACAGCCCGCCCCCAGACCGAAAAACGATAACTTATCCCTCGCTCCCGCCAAAACAGGTAACCTCCCATCGATAGGCCATCTATGTGGGTTCATGCTCCCAAAATCTTGGCTCAAGCGCACCAGTATTGACCCCTCCACCGTCCAATATCTCATCAAGTCCGAAAATCCCTCTGGTTCACCTTCCTTGGGGTAGAACACAGTGAAAAAAAATCCTAGGTTCAATATGTTTGCATAGAATTATAGCCCTCGTGGTTGTGATCATACTGACCCCCGACATCACTTCTTTTGACCACGCCAAGCCTTAGCCACAGGCTCAACAAATCAAAATCACCTTTTTGGGCTGTTGGAGTTGAAACCACCGGATCATTCCGGTGACGTCAAGCAGTTCAGCACACCAAGTCTCGCTCGGCCTTTTCGGTCACTGGTCGCGCTTTCTCGCAGTTGGCCACCTACCGGCCCAGCCCCCGCCACTGCGCCCCCTTACACATCAACTGCGCGACCACACTGCGGCCTGCCCGGCGGACTGCCCATACGGCGCCGCCACTGCACAACCGAACACATCAATCCCGCTGCCGAGACCGAATCATGATTCCAACTTAATTAATTGGCAAGTTCATCAGCTGAATCTACCGTGCCGTGTGCGTGCTGTGCGGATCGACGCTGGACTTTGACTTAAGCCTCGCCAGGATGCCGTCTTGTAACTGGCTTAGCCGTTGGATGTTGCAGATAGTACCAGTTCCTTTCCGAACGTTTGCCCAATTACACGGATTGAAACTGGTCCTTTAGGGATTAGGGTGTTTCAGATATTCCAACTTGGACCCAACTTCGGGCGCAATTTGATGCGCAACTTGGAATCAAGTTGCGTCCCAAGTTGCGTCCCAAATCGAAGTTGCATGTCAAATCGTGCACAAGGGCACGATTTGACATGCAACTTCGGGCCCAACTTCGAGTCGCAATTTCAGAGGCAACTTCGAGCTTTCGGTTCTCGGCCCGGCCCGTTTGTATCATGTAATCAGTAGTGATCTATTGACATTTTTTCCATCCTACGACGACGACGGCCGTACGCCGGTGGTACTGTCTAAAATCCCTCACAGCAGAGGAATGGCCAACCCCCTCAAAAGCGCTCCCCGGAAAAAGAAGAAGCCCAAGCTACAAGAAGTTGAGGATGATCCATCGTCGGAGTCCGAGTCGGAGTCGCTGGGGTGATCGACTTCCATTTGGGCGGCGTCATTGAGCCGTTGCTCATCCAGGTAGTCGATGGTATCAGTCTCAGCCTGCAGAACAATGGTCTGAATGAGGGCCTGACGTTCTGAGGTGGTGGGCATGAAGGAAAGATAGTATTTTGGTATCGAAAAGCCCATCAAAATAGCAAATAGGGGGCGCGGAATTAGGTCCGAAGTTAGCTGAAGTTGTGTGATCCTCAAGGTGTTTCACAATTGAGTTCGCAACTTGAGACACAACTTGGCCCAAGTTCTGACCAAGTTCGGCCTCAAGTTGCGCCCGAAGTTGGGTCCAAGTTGGAATATCTGAAACACCCTATTCTATCTAGGCCACAGCCACTCAACTTGCAGCCTCTCCCTCGATCTTGCCCATTCTCTTGATCCGCCGCTCCTGCATCCGCGCCGTTTTTGTTAGTTCGTTTTGGTCCACTGGCTCTGCTGTATCTCGTGCGTACACGCTGGGCGCATCAGAATCAAATTGCTTTCTTTCTACCACCCACGAAATCTGCGCGGTCCTACTATGACCGCAATTGCATCTTTTAATTCACCTTGCATCGGTACGCTTCGGAGAAGTAATTTCCCTGTGCGGAAAGTTCTTGTGTTTCCTTAGGTCAAGTTCTTCCTCACAACGTTGGCGCTCTGTGTGACCTTCTCAGATATGATGTCCTCGAAGCTTGATTCTCGATCCATTTAAAGATGGACAAGATTCAGTTCGCCCCAATTCCTCGATAAGATTTGTACAATGCGTCAGTGCACCTGTTCATCCTCTCCACTGACCGACATCTCCCTCACAATCTTGTCGTGACCAACCAACCCTCTTGAAAATCCTGATGAAACCTTTTCTGGTATAGTCCTTGGGCTTTAAAACTCATTTCTTTGGCCTTCTCTGTGTTACCAGACGTACCTTCCAACGGCAATCGAAAACTGGTCTCGGTTCCAATCAAGTGCACACTTCGCTGAATTCGTACTGGCGCTTAAGAGCTCAACCTTGTCGCACTGGGAGAACTATCAGGCAGATTCCTCTTTACAGCGCTCGGAGTGCGAGTCGACGCCAATTCAACTGCTTGCAGCCTCCGGAGGTTTCCAATCATGTCTCCGAGTTTCCTGTACACTCTCCGCTTGTGCACAGAGACGATACTGTTGACAATTCGGATGGCTGCTCAGGCCCTTGTCTCGACGCTCACGGCGCCATTGACTATGTCTCCGACTGCGAACTGGCCAATTGTATGTACATCTTACTGCACCTAGCTGAATGTGTGGTTGGTTAATTTGGGTACCTAAATGAACTAGTCATATGTGTAGGAAAGTAGCATACAACTTAAATGTTGCCATGTTTCAGACACCCAAAGATGGGATGTCGACAAAGAAGTTTGTTCAAGTTCATCATCTATGAATATATTCGGCCCTTTTGTGCTGGCCCCACGAGTTTATATCCAGCCTTATTCCAAAGCGTAGGTGTGGTATCAAGAAGCACAGCACACTGTATTTCTGCACTGATAACCGACACAAGTTCACGATGAGACAAATTTTCGGGCATTCCGATAGTACGAGTGGGCTTCGTTCCCTGTTGCAGGAGGCAATTATTGCACCGGAGAATTTTCAATAGGATTGATTCACGCTCCTAAGGTAGGAATCAGCCACAAGCCACCTACGTCACGTGAAATTTCCAAATTAGGGTAAACATCCGAAATATATTCACTGTACCACACCTAGGCACATTGGGCCTTATCCCCTCCTACAAAATACAGATATGCATCTGATCTAAAGGACTGTCAGCAGTTGTTGAGGTCCCGATGAAAACTGACGGAGGAGAAAGCCTCGCAAAACAGTTGATAGCTCCCATCATTTGCTGGACAAGTGAAATGATGGGACAGTAAATAATCTTCTACATTTTTTCCTCTGGGAAAAAAAATCATTGGCATGTTTTAGGTCATATTATACATGTATACCTAGAGATTGTAGGAGGCGATAAGGGCAAAAGTGCCTAGATGTTGTGCAATGAATGAATTGACTCGTTTAGGAAAATTCATGTGACGTAGGTTGCGTGTGGATGATTCCTACCTTACGTGAACCATGTACTAGTACATGAGCCACATTCGAATTCACCGCAATTAATTTTCCATTCCCGTTCGAAGTTCCAGATATGACAGACTCTATTCTAATTCGAAGCCGAGTGCCCCAATGGTAATTCTCACCTGCTGTGTACCAAATAATTCAGCCTGCACGGTACGTCGGGTGTGTGTTCTGAGTCGACGATAAGATGTGATTCATTCACACTCATGCCAAGTTCACATTCATTGATCACAATATATTTCGCTAGACATTCACTGCAATTATACAAACATGGTACTAAAAGCCACTCTCAAGGTATGTTCCTTCCTAATTTGAAGCTGAGTGCCCCAATTGTGTACGGAATATTATAATCCCTTCAAGGAATGTCAGTCTGAACTTACTCACCGATGAAGTAAATCGATTTCAATTAAGTATGTTTGTTCATGCCCATTTGAATGAAGGGGGGGTACTTAAATATTACCAATATATACCTGAGTTTGGCCCAACAGTTGGGGCAGCATGTGGGTATGAGAATCAGATTTTTCCACCTGCTATAGCATGTGCAAACATTGTTTGCCTCAAGTTCCAAATTTCGGTCGCCGATATTCCTAGGATAAGTAAAATAAATAATATGGAAGATTCGCAGCCTCACAATGAGAGCCACATCTGCTTACCTGGGAAGCATACAGGCGGGTGAATCTATATATATATTCATGGGAAGTAGAGCGGAATTTTACCATGAGCAGAGTGAGACAGCTTGAATTTCGAACAATAGAACAATTGTGAAACAGGATAACCCGGGAAGATGGGTGAGATGATTCATGAGGGTAGAGATGAAAGTGGACTTTTGGATGAAGATTGTAGGTCGAAGCTGGGCTCATGAAACCTCAGAAAGATGAATTTAATGTCCAGGTGATTTTGAATTTTTTAGAGGTAACACAAAATTTTGGGTGATCACGAAGGCAGATTGTGGCCTGTGCACGAGACCGCGTTGAGGTTGGCGACAAGCGGTGTTTTTATATCAAATCAGGCCGCAAATTATGTTGAATTATCCGTGGCGAAGTCACGGGCAACTGCTAGTCCAAAAAGAAAAAAAAAGTGGTTCTAGACAGTCGGACGTCCACCGGGTATAACACCTCGGGAGGCTGGGAAGGTAGACTCTGATTTCTCCTCAGGTTGTTCAATGGTTGACCTTTAACAGGACTATTTACTTACTGATCGTTGTGTAATATGTTGTTTGGGAAGTAGGATAGGATTGTTGAACCACCAATTTAACTAAACCAATGTTAAGCATTATTGAAATCACTGGTCCCTTCTTGAGGCATTGGTTTGAATCCATTGACATCTGAGATAGGATCGAGTAGGATTTTTAACCAGTGAATCTCAACGACTGGTTATCCTACACAATAAATAGTAGGGTGTTCTCAAGAAAAAAAATTAAACGGGTGGATAGGATATATCAACAAATTCACACAACATCAGTGGTGTCTGAAAAATAAAATGGATAGGATAGGATAGGATAGGATTTCTAGCTGGTGAATCTCAACGAAATCTTAACAGCCAATTGGTTCTGAAAAAATACATTAACTGGATAGGATAGGATGGGATTTATAACTCGCTACTTGCAGTACCAAAATGAAAATGAAATGTGTGGGAAAGCGCGGACGACGGGCCGTATCGGGCTGCCCCAAGCACAATTGTTGCTAGTTGATGTGATGGTCCGTGACACAACCAAACAATGCTTTCATCTCGACCACCACATGCACACTTCGTCTCTACACCCCCTGGCCTCTCTTTGCACCATCTTCCTCCTCCTTCATCTAGTGTTCCTACTCTGCATGGACTGCAAGCCATAGCATCAATCAAAAGTCTCGAAGCGCTGATGACTCGTGCCGTACAGTGGCACAATACATGGTGCCACTGCCCGCCTCAAGTCTGACCGCAGTACCACCAAACGATCCCAGATAGGCATCACCGTGTGTTTGCCCTACCTCCCTTGCTACTGTCCAATGACATTGTCTTTCAATTTTCCGCCAGAGATGCACTGCATTAGAGTATATCCTATCCTATCGCATCCCAACCACTGTGGGGGTCTGATTCGGCTTCCGTTTGAGTATCATTCTTGATGTCACAATTTTGGATTTAGGATTGCCCAGACTCAACCAAAGATGAGTTATCCTATCCTATCTAATCTCTCTTCTTGTAAGCCCGCTCAATCAGCCCGATAAGATAGATTGATTCTATCCTATCTTACCCTCCTTGCTCGCTTCATCTCAAAGATAGGATATGTTGGATCATTGGAGTAGTTAGTAGTTAGTAGTTGTGTAGTATAGGATAATCATATGGCTCTCCCGACAGTAGAATAGGATTATCCTACCAGCTGAAGTGGTCGGTGTCGCCGCATCTTTGACGGGTCCAGTTATCGATCAGGAGCTCTCCGTCGATGTATAGCTTTTACAAGTGGTCAGTGGCGAAACTTGAGCGACAATCAAACTCACTTTAGCGCGACCGGCCGCGATGAGCCCAAACTTGAATGGCGTGTCTTTGGAACGAGGCAGCATTTGCCCACGAAGTTTCAGCGTCCACCGTTTGGTTAACGCTGCAGGGGCAGAGTCGCTGATGAATATTTTAGTTTTGTCCAGATGATCCGTCTTCAGAGGTTTTTCCAGAGCGACCATACTATCGTCATCAACGTGGGTGTGCCATGAACCGGTCGATCCGCGTTTTCCTTCCTCGGTGAAGAGGTCGTAATCAAGAGAAGGAGATGTGAGATATGCTGAGAATTTGTCAGCAGTAGCCCTCAACGCGCCGATTAGAAACGAACCGCGGGCGCCTTCAGAGTACGTCACCTCAAGATCTGGATTTACCGACACGACATTCACGATTCCCTGATACGGAGAGATAAAATAGGAAGGTTTCAGAGCAGCAGATCCTCCGCCGCTTAGAATGATGGCTTTCGCATTTCCACCAACAATCGCGATCTTCTTGAGCTTCGAAGGGCTCAAGGGAAGCAGGCCGCCCTCATCGAGTCGGTCAGGAAGATCCTGTACCTGCAGTAGCTTCGAGGAGCACGAAGTATATATATCGATGCGAAGAGTGGATATTTGAAGGGGTATTCAATGAAGCCTTTGATTTATATAGAAGACGTCGGGTGTTGAGCGTAGAGACGCGCTTAGACCCATTTCCAGGTCATGCCGTTTCTAAGAATCCGGTGAAAGACTTTGTATTTTACGCCGAAGCCCTAATAAGTAGTATTACTGTATATCATGAGCGATTCAAATAAATTCGTTCGTTGTCTTGATAGACTAGAAATACAAACAGCGACAGCTTAAATCAGTCAGAGAAGTATAGCTAGGATGTTCTCTGGTCAGAGAAACACAACAGCAATCAGTAATATTTTGTTTTGGGGGGAGCACAAAGCAAAGAGCAGAGTGATCTAAAATGCTCTCGACCATCACCACTTCGTTATCTTCAATGGAGTGCGTTAGATTAGATAGGTACAAAAAACACGCTATTCAGCATCAGCCAATTCCTTTTTGATAATGTCCGCTGCACGTTCAGCAATCGCATAGACAGGACTCTGCGTGTGAGCGGCAGGAATAAATGGCTAGCAATTACGGTGAGAACAGTACTGTTTCAGCCAAAGGCGAGGCTTACCAAAATACCACAATCAATAACCCTCAGCCCTTTCAGCCCTTTCACTTTCAAATCCGGATCCACAACGCCATATGATGCCCCTTTGGGCGACATCGCGGAAGTCCCAACGCCATGCAGTCCTGGCAAGGTATTGTTCCGAATCCATCGCTCCAGCGCCTAATCCGATTGGAGCGCTTCTTCGAGGTCCGGGATAGGGCCAAGGCGATACCCGTCCCAGGCGGGGGAGGAAAAGAATCGTTCCACGAGCCTGATGGCGCGTTTGTTGGTCAGGATTTCATACGGCGATGGGGAGGTGTAATGCGCTGGGTCCACAATCGGCGGTCCCGTCGGATTGGTTTCATTCAGTGTTATCGAACCTTCTGCGGACAGGCGCATGAGAGGCAAAAGTACGGGATAGAGGTAAATTCATGAACTGGAAAGCGGATACATGATGGTTATGACGAGAGCGAGAAGTGGGTTGCCCTCGGGATCGAAATCGGGCTATGAATGTATAGTGAGCTGATGCGAATCTTGGCATTGAGACCACTCACGAAAGCAATCAACTCAATATGATGTGAGTTCGGTCCAGACGACGGGTCTCCCCATTCCGCAAATAACTCTGCAACCGCCGGATCCGACTCGTCCAAGCGCGTGTTGCTGATGAAATTGGCCCATGCAGACGAGATGCCGCCCGTCCGATTTAGGACGCCATAATTCAACGGGGGCGTTGAATTCGGCTGCATCTTTGATATTCACGTCAGGAGTTGTGGTGTTGACTCGGTAGAACGGGTAAAGCTGCGAACATGAGCCGAGATACGTTGGAAGAAATTCGAACGAACCTCCCATGAATCCTGGAAGTTCCTTCCGACGTCCCGGAGATCGTGGAAAACAGGTATCTCCAAACGCTGAAGGTAGTCTGCGTCTCCGATTCCAGAAAGGAGCAGAAGTCGAGGGGAACTGGTGAACCCGGCTGAGAGGAACGCAACGAAAGATTAGGATTGAAAACAAATGAAGATCGAAGTTAGATCCTTAACAGCGTTACCCCGCGTCCAATCGATGCGGCGGCAAGTTCTCGGGCAGTGAGACCCAATAATAAGTCTCGGATGTTGACCGTCCAACGAAGGTCTGTAATATTTGCACATCGGGATAAGCGCCAGGTGGAACGTTTGTTATTCGACCGTGCCAAATATTACTACCTACCGTACAGTGACCGTGAAATTGAGTGAAGGGTCGATGCGATTGCAAGGCTGCAGATCATATTAATGTGTCACCAACAAGATTGAGAAGCGCCGCGAATTTTGTCATCAACCTTCGAAATAATATTTTATCCCAGAGGCGCGCGTAGCGAGCGTGTGTACCTGTCCAAAGCACACGGCCAAAACACATCCGAAAACCAACGAATATGCAGACACCGCAACTATGCAGTGGGTGCCCAGTCTCCGGCGAGAAGCGGGTTGTTCGTGGATACAGTCGCCTGCTTGAGTGCTGGCAGGAGTGCGCACACGCTCTTCCATGTCCTGATGGTAAGATTCGCTTCCCTCGCGTCCAGGTGCGTGATCGTCTGCGGGAAGGCCTTGAGCACTTTCGTGATTATCTGGCGCTGCGCGGGGGCGCTGGCGGGGTGTGAGGTGATAAGGACGAGGGCCTTGTGCTCGAATCCTACGTTGGAAAACGCCTCGGCGTAGATTGCGATCCATAAGCTCTTCCCAGCGGGCGGCGCTTCCAATACAAGTGTCAAGGGGAAGGGTGCGCCACGTGCGCGTACATGTTTGCGGACGGGAACGAGGATGTCGCGGATGGTTGCGCCGTTGGCGACGCCCTGGGGAAAGAGTTTGAGGCAGGTGGTGGGTGGGAAAATGATATTGGTTAACAGATCCTCGCACTGCTTCACCAAATCCCAAAGGTGAAGGAGCTCGAGATGCGGGAGCGCGACTGGTTGAGGACGGGCGGGGGCTCCGGGAGCAACTACCATGTCCAATTTCAGAGTGTGTAGATCAGGAGAGGATTGCAGTAGCACGAGAAGTTCATCCAAAGCAAGGAGAGTTGCGGGGGCTCTAAGGCTCAAGGATAGAAGCGGAGGCAAAGACTGCCATGGTGCCTCAACGCGGGACAACGCAAGCTCACGGAGGCGAGGCATGCGCCCTTCGAGGAGCTCGCGGGGTAAACGTGCATCCATTGACGATGTCTCCTCTTGAACGAGAGTGGGATCAGGCGTGAGAATCAGCGATTGCAGCAGAGGGAATTCAAAATCACACATCTTGTGCATGAAATCGAGCACGTGAAAGGTAGTGCCGTGCAGGTCGAGGTATCGAAGACGGTTTGCATTGGCCAAGATCAGGGTGCAAAAGTCGGAGAGTTGAATGGCATAATTTTGAATTTCAATGAGGCAGATCCCGACCGAGTGAGTCGAGCACTCAGGATTCGCTCGGAAATTTGGGGGCCAGCGATGTTGCTCCATAACGCCGGGGCAAAGAGTATAACGTCGTACCAGCGCTGGCAGACCAGCATCAGCTTCGTGAGGGGTACAAAGAATCCTGTCAGAGGCTGGCCTTCCGATACTTCGCTGAATACTTGAACAAGGACCTCGGGTGGGAGAGAAAAAATTGGAGCAATCGAATTGCGTTTCGCCTTGAGCAGGGCTATTCGCTCGTAAAGAGGGGTGAGCTCATCGTCGATAGCAATCCGCATGGCGTCATTTTGCGTGGTTTTATAGGATGTCTTCAAGGTTAATTGCCTGTGGAATTGAATCAATAATTTCCAGGAGAAACCGTGAGTCAAAACGCGCATGGATGAGTTGAGCAAGGATAACGGTATGTCAGATCCCACCGCTTTCACTCCGCCGGAGATGACCGTTCCAGGATGTCTGTAACAGAGACAACCTCCCAAAATTATTTCGTGGCGTCAAATTGACAAAACAGAAACGAGCGAATCTGGCGTGATGAAGGCGAAAGACAAGATTGATTTGCTGTTGTTTGGGGTGCGGAGATGGCCGATACGCTCCCACGCACGGACCGTCTGGCATTATCGTTTTGTCTCTGTACTGAGCAAAAAATTCGAGTGGAAAAGCGCACTTTAAATTCCCTCCAAGCAGACTAAAAGTCTTTTAGTCTGATGGCCGAGCGTGATCCCAAATATTTTCGAATTGTGGATGCGCTTAGGTTGCGACGGGTGAGGGTGTGGCTTTCGGAGTTGAGTCCTGAAATTTTGATACATTAGCCCTCCGGGCAGTCTTGGTTCCTCATTCCGGTGCTGATTCTAAGGTTCCGTTCCATAATTGTGTTGTGAAGCACACGAGGACGCGGCAAAGGCGAAAAGATAGAAAGGATGGAAAAGTACGGCGTCATCATATAATCAAATAATTTCTCACGTGTTTCAAAAGCCGTTGTTAAAAAAATATGGACCAAAAAATGCATTCTATTGAAAAAAATACAGTAAATACAGCAAAAAAAGCAGTTAAAAGGCAGTTAAAGGTACTTATATGACATACATCTAGGGTTTAACTGATGGCATCATGACTAAGCCAAAAAAATAAAGGGAGTGACAGACAAAGGCGTTTTGGAGACCTGGTCCCTAATTCGGAACCAAGAATACATTAGGACCATCGATATTGTGATGGGGTTAAAAAGAAAAAATCCGAGGGGACGCAGCGGGAACATGGTGCATTAGTCTTGCGAAGTGGGCCGGTTTTGGGTCCTGGATCAAGTCAGCAGCCATTTTGTGCCGTATTTTGGAAGTACTAGTTTGGAGCAAATACACACCGTGGGAAAGACTTTGGGTGGGAGAAATGTGCATGGGAAGGTGGGCAACCGACCCTACCAATATGTCAAATTATAATTCTGATTTTATATCCTAGCCAGTACATGTGTGCAACAAAGGCTGTTTTTTTTTCGTGGAATAATGCTAGGAAAATTGGTTTCACAAATGTTCCTGATGCCCATCTTGTAACGGTGGGGATGAAATAAAATATAATTCCTGGCACGGTTGGTTGAAGGGAACATTCATTCCAATATTTTCAGCATTTCATTTTATCCAAAGTTGACAAGGCATTTTTTGTGTTTGCAAATACATGTGTAGCTACATTGTGAGCTGCTTCTGCCATTCGAGCACAGTGGGGTGAGCGGTTACCTGTAGATATGAGTGAAATTCCAGCAAAGTGACTCGACATACTCTATGGCGGGTGAAGTTCAGCACCTGAAGACCATCGAGGGTTGAGGCACGCAACAGTGCAACATATGCTTGACCTAGACAATAATGCTCAGATGGCACCGCAACCCGCCATGGTAAGATCACACCTTTCTCAAACACGCCACCCAGATCTACAACCATCCGCTCTAAACTCAGCCCTTGGCTTTTGTGGATAGAAATTGCCCAGGCAAGGACGAGGGGAACCTGGTGGCGTTTTGCAAGCCAGTTGGCAGAGTGGTCCTCGATACGAAACTGTTCCTGAACTAGCAGCACCGCCTCAGGCCCATGGTCCCCGGTCGCAGGGAACAAAACAAGAGGATAATGCGTGCGATCTGAAAGCTTGTCCTTCTTCAACCAACTTCCCTTTCCTTTTTGTACTGCCTCAATGCGACTTGCGACGTCCTCTGTGGGTCTGACAGGCCTACATCCGCCAGCCTGCATTTTCACATTGCGAATATGCGACGGCGCCGAATTGGGGTAGTCATCGCCCGTGACTGCGTGCCAATAATGAAATCCGAGCACCATGCCAACAGTGCCATTGATGAGCCTGTGGTCTATGTTCTTGACAAGCATGACCTGCGCCTTGACCTTCAGGCACAGCTCTTGCGGTGCCATAACACTCTCGAGTAGATCATCTCGTTTGCGGTCCGAGATAGTGTTGCCCTGGTCAAGAGCACAGAAAAGCTGTGGGGGTGATGGCAGCTTGTCAAGAAACCTGGAATTTGCCTGCGCCACCTCGGAGCGCCGTGCAAAGAGCTCTGCGGAGACTAGTCCATCCAAGCGAGCGGGTAGGGGCCGTGCCAATTGAGCAAAGTGCTCAGCAGCTTCGAACGAAACAGTGCCCAGACGGACCTCATTGAGGAGATTGACAAATGCTGGATGCGGTCAGGTTTTTAGGGGCTAGGAGGGGGAAAAAACCACAAACTCTGATCTTTCTGCCGGAAGACCTGCATTAAAACAGCCGTATAAGGGATGCACAGCTTCCATGCCTCTGACTCGAATGCAAAGTTCAAAGGCTTGCCTGGTTTTGTCACTGGCGGAAGCTGAAGAAAATCCCCGGTTATAACAAGCTGGATTCCTGAGGTCAAGTGGGTGAATTGCAGATGAAGGAAACATGCCTGCACCCCACCAAAAGGCAACAGTGGCTTTCGCAGCGCTCGGGCAATCTCGTCCAAGCGGGTAAATAGCTCGGCATCGATCATCGACACTGCATAGATCCTCAGGGCAGCACAGATGCGGATGGGAGGGAATAGGGCTGACCTTCATCAATTACCAAGACTCGGGCATTTATCCAACGAAACTTGGCGGTCAGATTTTTGCGGATGATCTTGAGCTGTTCCTTCAGTTCAATCATGTTCGGTGCGATAGTGCCCCAGGAGTGGATGGTGCAGCCTCAACATCTCTGCGTTAACGGGATTGAATGGGAGGAAACACATGAGCCTGCACACCGTTGATGTTACAGGCCGCGATGCCGGTGCTGGCGGTGACCGCGACGGCGCCAGCATTTTCCCATTTCTTCCGGAGTCCACCAACTACTTCTCGCAGGAGGAGTGATTTTCCAGTGCCTCGGTGGAAGGGTTAGGTGACATGATCAGGAAGCAATTGCAACAGCGCACCGGCACTTCCGGTAAAAAAAATGCTTTCACCATTAAGAACCCGCTGATCAACATTCTTTTGCTGGAGGTTGAGATGAAGCAGTGATTCTGAGGTCTTTTTGGCGGGGTGGGTGCGGACAGTGATGTTGAGAAACGAGTCCAGTGTGTTGGCCTGCACCTTTTCTTTCTTCCTGATGGCAGTCATTGGGTGTACAAAGGAGAATAAAGTGTGTCATATATATATGGCAAAATATTGATTGATGATCAGAAGGTGTTTTTACGGATTCTGGCTTAGCTGCGAGACATGGGCCATTTTGGGATAGATAACATGAATGTTTATATGTAATGATAGCCTTGAAATTTGCCTCCAAAGAACCACCGGCAATCCCTTGTCGACCACGGAGCCTGCTCTCCCCACCACGTCAAAGCACCAATCTGCATGGGTTCACCATACAAGGAATTGAATCTATACCAGGTTTCTGGGATCGGTTTCTGTATTTCGACACTCTTGCGCTGGAGAGCAGGAAGAAGCCGATTGTAGAGGCGAAGGGAAGCCACTGCGTCAATAGCAGCATCTAAAATGAGGTTCAATACCCTTTAAAAAAGCAGAAAAAAAAATGCACAGAGGATCTGCTCCTCACTGAGTACAGCCTTCCAGTCTGCCTTCCTCTCATCTTTGTCGACATGAAAGCCTAAGATTTCGGCAACACTCTCCTGCAGGCTGAGATTTGCATACGGTGCACTAGGATTCTTTTCCACTAGGAGGAGCTTGGCCATCATACCCGCATCAGCCAAATTTCTCAAGTCCGTTCCGAGATCATTCCAGATGACAGGGATGTCTGTGAGAAGACCAACACCGACTTTCATTATATCAAGGGAGGACAGGATCCTGCGCAGCTGTGCCGGATATGCTGAATAGAATGTCAGTAACACTCATGGGAACAGCACACCTTACCCTTGACGAGAGTCATGTTGATGACCCAAACTTCGCTCTCCGTTGCTAGTTGAACAACGCAAAGCCCGATATTTTCCCATGAAACGCATCGGGGCGAGGCTGTGAGAAGCTGCCACGCAAGGATAGCAGATTTCCTGTTGCCGCCAACTCTGGTCATCGCGGAAGTGAGAAGCTGTTCTGAAGCAGTTGGCTTTCGAGGCATGAACTCTGTATCAAAGCCAACCACCCCATCCACAATGGTGCGAAGCGCGGAATCCACCTCGCTCTCCGATGTCAGATAAAAGACCGTAAAGTCATGTGGAAAGGGCTGAATGTCTGAGTGGGAATATACAGAAGGGAAGGAAGCCAGATACCTGGAGATTTTCGCCAGTGGATACTGAAGAACAGTGCCGTATAGGCAGGCTCAGAGGTGCAGGACGACGTTGACGCCGAAATAGAGACCTCGCTTTAGAAAGGATGGGCATGGGGGAATGAAGTAGAAGGGGGAGACAAGGGCATTCCGACTATTCTTATACCTGTAAACGACTGATTGCAGATACAACATATTATTTCGGGCCCTTTTATCAACAAATACAAAAGCCGATGATGACATCCATCCAGCGTGGCATGATCCTGATTAAGGGTCTGTTTTCCAGAAGAAATGGCAAAAGCCTTGTTAACTCGGTCGCACTGGAACAAATTCGAGGAGAGAAGTTATTTGGATTGCAAAGACATTCAGAAGAACAAGGCTTGAATTTTGGGAAGAAACTACATATCCAGCACGACGTGCGGGGAGATGATGTAGTAGCAGTCCCTTGAAATGGCTACTCGAACTTTCATTCCTGCTCCCGCAATGACTTTCCATTCCGACACGATTTGTGATTCATGGACTCCTGCAGTGTATCCACCGGAAACTACAAGGTCGAGGCGCTCCAGCCGTGTGAATTTTGTGGGTTGGGTCATCCGCTTCCATACCGCAGTACGCAGAGCACTCTCAACCTTGCGCTGCTGGCGTATGTCCTGAAAAACGGACAAGTGCTCGATGAACACTTGGGGAAGAAATGCCTGACACCTGGGGTCATTGCTGTCCTCAACCCGAAGGTTGCAAAGCACGTGCAAAAGCGTGGGATCGGCGAGGAGTTCCATATACTGCACTGTTCGTGCACCGCAAAAGAAAACGAGTTCCAGATCTCGTACCGTGGGCGCACACACGCGGAGCACAGTGTGCAAAAGATTGACTCTCTCCTCCTGGATACGGACCTGGAGAGAGCGCAATTTGCAGCCTGAGCGGCTAACAAACTTCTCCATGGTGTGCGGATAGTTCAGCTCCAACGCAAGCGGGAGCGAAAGGTGGATGAGAGCGGGGAGAGTGAGGCTGAGGAGCAGGACCGGGCTGTGAACGAGATCGAGGGACTGCAGGCGTGGGATCAGAACTGCGTCCACGGATGGGGATGGTAGGCGTGGAGTGCGGTCGTGATGAATAAAATGGAGCAACTCTGTGGCTGCGACGAGAATTCCACGTGCTTCCGATGCGGGACAGTGCATCTCGAGGGAGGTTAGCTGCTGCCAGGGAAGGTGCACACGCATCCTGAGATGAAATTCGATGCAGGCCTCACGGAGCAGAGGTGCGTTGGAAATGGTGAGCACTGTTGTTTCTGGTGTTCCGGCAAAGCGGGGTCGTGGTCCCGGATGCTTGACCAGGACGAGCCTCGTAAGGTTGGAAAAATCCATGGACAAGGTGAGCTGCAGCAGGTGGAATGCGGAGTCGGGCAGCCTCAGCTCCACTTCCCTCCAGCGCGCGGAAAATGCTGTGAGAGCGAGTACGAACGTGTGGGATCTTTCCTCGCCAAAGGCGCTGAGACGGTGACTGAGGAGCCGATTCCCAGCCCGCTCAACACATTTCAGGAGGACCTCCACCGACTTTGGGAAAGAAACGGATGCCCAGAGAGCAGTGGTTGCAAGTGCAATGAGCCGCCAAGCCTTACACACAGGGCCTACAAGGAGCGGCGCATGTGCTTAGCACGAAGATCTCGCTCGTGATCTCGTTCAGGAACTCGAGAATGTGGTGGCGCTACAATAACGATCAACAATTTTGGAGGGAGGACACAGAAGAGCGGACTTGCAGCGATCTTGAGCTCAGGGGGGGAAGACATGGCTATTTAAGAACTGAAACCACACAGGCCTTATATACTGCTATACATATTCCGATATCAATGATACATCTGGCCCGTTTTGGTGCGCTTTATCAAGCGTGCTCTGGTGGATGTCACATGCACTGTCAAATTGTTCCGTGAGCCGGTGTTGATCATCCAGAAGCTTGAACTGCAGCTGGAGGATGTTCTCGTGGATGAGGACAAAGTGCTCCAATATGGTGTCCTTGATTTCCTGTTCACCAATGTTCTCCTTCAACACGGTCAGTGGAAGCTAATGGACCTTGCGCACACATACCTCGATGGCTTGAGCAAGCCTGTTGACAGCCAGCTTCAACTTGGAGGTGCGTTTAACGGTTTCCTTGTAGGATTCACCGACTGCAGCAGAACGTCAGGGATGATCAAGGTTGGTGTGCGGAAATAATGACGGGTGATCAGAGCATGGTGAGATTCTGCCAGCGCTTGCTTGTTGCCAGCTAGACAGAATTTGTGATGCATGGTAGCAAATTTAAGGCGGATATCATCGGTATTTTTCGACATGGGGGGCTGAAATTCACTGAGGCGTTCAGAGGCTCTTATATGGGATGAAATCCAGAAATGGAATTTCCCTTTGGGGATAAGCACAGTCACATGGAGGAGCAGCAAAAGGGACCACCCCGGTATGATGTCATCTACATACTAGTACTGTAGCTCGTCGTCGGTGTCAACCAACTCGGCTACCCCTCCCGTCTCCGCAACAAAGTGGGCCTCGCGAATGAGGCTGCGTGTACGTGTGGCGACGCGCTGGAGGTTCGATATTTCTGCCTGCAGTTGAAGGATTTTACTACCGCTCGATGCCTGCAACTCATGGGCTTCATGAAGCTGGTCGCAGAAGAGATTGGCGGCTTCGGTGGCACGGGCAGCCTCGCCGGTAAGGTCCTTGATCTCTGCTTGCAGTGCAGACAGCGCATCCGTGTGCAGATCGAAAGTGGCGCGTGTTTCTTGCTGTAAACTGCGCAGCTCTTTCTCTCTGCTTTCGAGCAGACGCTGATGTCTCTCACAGGGCTGAGAGTGTGTTTATCAGCATGGTCTCAAGGAGTATATCATCGCTGTACCTCACTCAATGGCAATCCCACGCTATGCTGGCTTGCGCACATGATAGAGAACATCACACTCTGTTGTTTGGCGATAACTTGGTGGGATGTGAGCGACGAAGAGAAGAGCACCAAGGCGAGCAGCGTACCAGCCATTTTCATGCTCTGCATTTCCTCGTCGAGGATTACTGTAAAGGATTCAGAACCACGAAATGCCCTACACAAATGCGAGCCCACCTGCATGGCTCGACTTGGTTTTAGTTGCATCCATGGGCACTAAATGTCTGTGAGGAGAGCAAATTAACAAAAGAACGTGTAACACGCACTATCTGCGTCGAGTCGTGCATTTCTTTCAAACAGCCTCCAAGGTCTGTGGGATAGACTGAGAAAAAAGCACGAAGAAAACGAAGACTACTAACGGTGGTGGTGAGGCAGAAGTCAAAGACGAGGTGGGGGAGGGAGATGAGGTGTGCGACATGGGGATTGCCAAAGTCAATGCCGGTGCAAGGTATAAATAAGTTTAGTGCTACCACAGGACTGGTAGCGAAGAAATTCATAATTTCGGCACAATCCGTGTTACGTATCGATCAATATATGTGATCGGTTCCATTCCATGATCTCGACACGCATCTTCACACCGAGTGCCGAAAGATCCGCCAGAGCGGGTGCGCTTATCCAGGGGTGGTGGGCATACCTGAATGAGAGTGAAACCGTCTCGAGACGTGCGAACCCGGCTGTGGATCCGTTGCGCTTATTGAGTGCGCGTCGCAGGGCGATAAGGTTATCGCCCGATGGGTTATACGGTGTGGCCCGGGGTTCGGCAGGTGGTGGATAGGTCAGGAAAATGAGAGGCCTGTCCCGGGTGACCAATGATTTCAGATTTGGAAGTACACCTGTCAATGCAAGTGGTGCAAGGTGTAGCTCAGAGCGCGAGTTCGAATAAAAGTCAATGCGAAGCTCAACCACGGATGGGGCAGCTCTCAAAGCGCCACACAAATGCACTTCATTCTCATCCTGAAAGCTGATGACAAGACGAACCAGGGAGCAGCCTGAGCGGGAAAGGAAAGCTCGATAGCTTCCCTGGAAGTCGATGTGGTCTTCAAGAGCAAGAGAAAATGACAGATCCTCGAGTTTGGGGAGAGTCATCGAGAGGAGTAGGAAAGGGTAGTCGTCGAGGGCAAGCTGTCTCAATTTCTCGTGGATGATGGGCGATGGAACGGGGTCGGGAGTGAACCATCCCAATTTGAGGCGGAAGGTAAAATGCACGAGGTTGGTGCATTTTTCCAATGTGCGCAGTGCGAACGGAATGCGAGAAGTGATGATGAGGACAGTCAACTGTGCCCAGGGGAGGGTCATTGTGATCCTTGGATTGTAATCGAGGCGCGCATAGCGCAGTAGAGGAGAGGCTGGGAGCTTGAACTCGAGCGGCTCCGGCCTCCCAAATCCGCGTGCCGGCCGTATGGAAATACAGCGGAGGGTGGGGAAGGTGGTCACACCGGAACACGTGATCTGCTTGAAGCCATCAAGGGGTATCGCAAGCTCGAGGGCCTTCCACTGTTGTGAAAATGCGCGGCATGCGCGTCCTATATGCCTTGCATGATAGGGGCTGCAAATGTCGTACCCATGTGTCAGCGGACGCGAACCGGCCCGTGCGCTGTACTCCATCAGCCCTGTGCGTGATGAAAGGTCGACAAACTGGACGGAGTCCCAGAGAGACTGCAGGTTGAGTGCCAAAACACGCCATTCATGGCATACATGACACAGAAGGACGGGTGCGCTTGTTGCGCACAGGCATCAGGAAAAACCGAAGTTACTCTGTGGTCTATGAGAGACCACCATAGACAAAATAGACGGCATAGCAAACCCACGTCTATGAGAGGTGGGGGGGAGGGGGTGGGTCCACTCTCATAGACCATCATAGACACCACCAGCAACACCATAGCACCGATAGGAGCCATAGTCATAAGAGAACTCAGAGATGCCCAAGACGGCCATAGGAAGTGCAAAAACAATAACAATAATATATTGAGTAACGAGGACAAAAGCCTAAGTAAAATGAATCTGCGCCGGCATACATAGAGGGCAATCCGTACATAACGAGAATCCTGCGGTGGCTTGACATCAAACAGAGGCGTAAAAGAAGCGCTCGACAAGACGAGAACATAGATAGTTTGATGAGAGGCTTCAGTTTGCTTGGGGCTTGATTCTTGGAGGCTCTCGAAGCTGTTAATTTGAAGGCTTGAAGCTTGAGGCATGAAGCTTGAAGGCATGGCGGCGTGGAGGCTTGAAACGACATCCACAGCTTGGTATGCACAGAACAGCAGCAATGATGGCAATTGGCCACGAGGCTTGCAGTAGTAGGTCTTGAATCTTGCAGTGTTGACGGTGGAACGTGGCTTGGAGTCCAGATGGTAAAGGCGGGGAAAGGAAGATGGGAGAGTGAAGGAAAAAACTTTCAAGGCCGCGTGTCCTGATGGCGGAGTTTGAATGTCATGCCAAACGATGGCGTGGCATGACATCAACCGGCCCGAGTAACTCCGACTCATGCCGCAACTTCCACTTGGCTTGCGAGACTTGTGCGAGACTCGACACAAAGACTGGTCTAAACTGGTAGTATAGAATTGTATGCATTAGTAAATTCACTCATACTATTAATTTACATTTCTGAGACCGTCATATATAGACACTCCGACAACACTAAGAATGGAGCCTCGACCTACAGAGACCAGTATAGACCATAATAGACACACAAAGTAGGTGGGTAACTCAATAGACTTTTATAGACTACCATAGACCATGAGAGTCACCACCAGAACTCTAGAGCATTTCGGTTTTTCCTGATGGGGTGCGCGTCTCCGGCAAGCATGCTGTGAATATCGTACAGGTCATCTCAGACGGCAACATCAGCACCTTGGCCTGTGAAACATCAGAGCAAATGGCGCACGAGAACAAGTAACAGACCTGCTGAATCACCATTGGGGGCATGGTTGCTCATGCTGATTGAGGTGCAGGCTTTATAGGATTTCAACGCGGTATAAAAATATCCACTACACTAACCCACCCGGGCACACTTTGATGGCTTTTCATCTCCCTCCTCCGCTTCCGCCTTTCCAAGATCACGGCGCAGTTTAATGTTATCCACATACAAAGAGGCGATTTGAGCCTCACAAACTGCCAATTTACGCTCTAGAGTGGTGACGCGGGCCTGCTGTTCCATCAGGGCGTTGGATGTCTTGTGATCCTCTTCCTCGAGTTGGCTGATGGTTCGCTCGTCCTCCTCTGCGGTGCATCGGAGATGAGCTACGTCGGCCTCGAGCACGTGGATTCGATTCTCGCTGTCCTCGAGGTTGACAGCGCCATCATAGATTTTCTCCTGGAGCTCAACGAGACTTTCCTTGAGCTCTATGATCTCATCTGTATGGCGCTCGTGGTCCGCCTCGAGCTCCATGATTTCAGTCTCGTGACCTGTGCATTTCACCTCAAGGTCCTTTATTTTGGTCGCATCCAACGTCCGTCTCTCCTCCATGCGGCCAAGGTGACTGAAAAGGCGTTCACTCTGCCCCCGTAGAATGTCAACGCGCTGTTCGAGGGTCTCCGTACGCAGCTGAGAAACAAGGAGTTCCCGTTTGATGGAAACCATCCCAGTGTCGGCTTCGACACCATTGGCGGCAGCATGGCGCAGTGCGAGCTCATTGTCTGCTTCAAAGCCGGTGACTGCCATGGTGTCAAGAGCACGCTCGAGCCTCTGCTCCATGCGCTTGAGCTCTCCTTCCATTCGCCCCATGCGCGTTTCTGGGTCCCTGGGCTTTGGCGCTGCGGGCACGCTCAACATGAGACGGGGTGGGAGTAGGTTGGCTTACTGGGGGTGAGCCTCGCACGGACAAACTTGATGGGAATGGGACTGGAAGGCTCGCTGCTGCCGCGTACACTGAGAGACTTGTAGCGGGGCGGGGGGACACTCGCACGACGAGGGAGGGAATTCATGAGAGCAGACATGTTTTTAGTTGACCGCTTTTTCATGATCGTATTTATATGAACCACAGTAACTATTTTTACGTATCAATCAAGACACATGGCGCGCTGTGTCTCGGCCCTCCCCCGAACATCTCCACCTTTATTTTTAACGGATCCGAAGCGAGCTTGTGCAACATCGTCTTCCATAATCGCACTGTTTTCGGGCCGCACAACCAGTGAGAACAGCGTGAGCTGAGATGCCCTGGCACGAACAGCCGCACAAAGCTCGAGTTCAATGGATTTATGTTCTCCAAACTCTACTCGCCGCCACCCCTCCCCAAATTCAAAGTGAACGATTGGGTAGAATGCATGGCAGCTGTCACTGCGGTCCTTGACCGTGAGTACGCGCAATTCTGGCAAAATATTGGGTGCCTGCAGGAGGTGCATTTGAGCAAGGGTTCGCGCACCGCGGTAAAACTGGAGCTCCAGCTCCGTTACACCATGCGCAGCGCTTAGGACTGCATGGAGAGCCGTTTCCGACTCCTCCTGAATTCTGATGCAGAGGTGCACCACGCTGCAGTGGGAACGCTGAAAGAGTGATTCAAGGCTTCCGGGATATTTTCATTCCAGTGCGAGGGGAATCGAGAGGTGCGTGAGGGCGGGGAGCGAAAGGCGGAGCAGCACGAGTGGGCTGTGGGGAAGGACCAGTGATTTGAGGCTCGGGACCGCAAGAATGTGAGGGGGTGGGGGGCTCAGGAGACGAGAAGGCCTGTCGTGGTGCGTCAAGTTCCGGAGGCGCGTGGAAGTGAAAAGAATGTCCTGCATGTCCTGCACAGGACAGTGAATCTCAAGAGATATCAGCTGTTCCCATGGAAGGCGCACGGACATGCTGGGGCGAAGCTCCAGATACGCCTCTGTGAGCTGTGGGACGTCGTTGATGTCGTAGATCGGGGGTGGAGATCCTCCAATGCACCGCCTGGGGCCCATCACCCTTCGCAAGCTGATTTTCCGCAAAAGTGGGAAACTTGTCTGTGAGGTGGCCTGCATGAGCTAGAAACCGGCTTCCGGGAGGCTCAGCTCAACCTCTCTCCATCGAGCTGAGAATTGCGAGAAGGACAGGACCAAGTCCCTTGCATCCGTGAGGTTCAACGACCGGAATCGGTGCATCAGAGGGCGGCTCCGAGACCGTTTCACCCACTGCAGAAGCTCCTCCACGCATGCGGGGAATTCCAGCGCACACCAAAGGCTTGGTGTTCCGATTGCGAGGGTACGCCAGGCGATGCAAATATGACAGAAGACCAAGGCGCATATAGCAGGGACATTTTCGACCGAGGGTCGAGACAAAGCTCAAATATCTCGGTCGTAATTTCGGGGGGGAACTCCAGCACATGCATGGTGAAGGAATTAAGAGCTCAACAAGCTCTGTTTATATAGAATACCAGCTAATTATTTAATTTACGGGGAGGTGAACCTTACATGGCTCCGTTTGCCCCTCGTCTGCCGAACAAAGCTTGTATGGTATTTTCATTGCTCCTCAAGCTGCAAGGCCAAGGCGTGATTGATCTCCTCCAGCCTCTGATTTTCCCTCTCAAGCAGGACAACCTTTCCTTGTTCCTCCCCACACAATTCAATCAGGCCCTGCCGGTCGACCACCAGGTCCTCAAACTCAGAGTCAAGCTCTGCCTCGCGATGGAAAGCTGCAGACAATTTCTCTCGCTGAGAGTCTTCGAGGCTTCTGAGGCAGCAGAGGGCCTCGACAAAGGCACACTCCACTGGATATGGAGTGAGCCGAGAAGGCGAGGGGTCGCTGTAGACACTCACTAGTAGTCTTTGCCTTGCGGAAATCCTCCTTGACAGACTCGCTCAATGTCTTGGGTCCAATTGGAGGTCCTGAATATGGGTTGAGGAATGAGAGAAAACCTCAACGAAATTCACAGATGGGTTACAGAACTCTCAAGTGCAAACCACGCCAACATGCTGTATTGCTGTCAGTTGGGCAACACATCAATATGATAAGTGCAAGCATACGCATCGGTGCGCTTGGTGTGGGAGGTGCGGGGAGACATGGGGCTGCATTCTCTACATATCCTCTTATTTATAGGCATGCCACAAGATATATTTAA
Source organism: Mycena rebaudengoi (assembly GCA_029282285.1). Taxonomy (NCBI): domain Eukaryota; kingdom Fungi; phylum Basidiomycota; class Agaricomycetes; order Agaricales; family Mycenaceae; genus Mycena; species Mycena rebaudengoi. The sequence continues at coordinate 71,453 of JARJCX010000250.1, forward strand.
GGGTTTATTGATGTACAGCAGAGGATGAACGGGGGCATTTCAAGCATTCGTCCAGCATCACATTCGGTGTGCTGTCTATCTGCTGCTGAGTCCTCTTTCTCAAAGCAACAAGCCCCTTGATCCGCACCTGCAACTTTGAGTTCTGCTCTTCAACCTCGGCCAGCCTTCTATGCAGTACCTGGATTTCGCCTTCAAAAACCATTATCTGTGCCTGTGAAATTAATTCATCAGCTGCGGTGTGCAATGGGCAGAAGACTTCAAACTTGGGCCGCTTCATAGACCGCCTCCCACTCTGTCTGCAGTCAAGTGATCTCGGCGACTGCATGGTGACACGCGGATTCAACTGAAGACACATTAGTGGTGAGCAATAACACTGAATGGGTGCGCAACATTGTAACATAAGTGGGCGTATTTTCTTAAAGGGAGATCCAGGGGTTGATGTAGGGATGAGAACGTTTGTGGGATTGGTATACGTAGTAGGAGATGCCCAACCGCTAGGAGGAGCGACAACCAAACTGCGGCTGACTGATTCGCATTCATCCTCTGAGTCGCTGCAAAGCAAATCAGTGTGGCCCAGCAATGCACATGATGAGGGGGCAGCCATGGGCAATATTTCACTCAACTCTCGATAGACCCCTTTTATACTTGCTGACTCATCCACTGGCTCACAGTGGTGGGGATGCCACCAATGCTACCGAAAGTGATGTCATTGATCAAATGATTCCGGTGGCGGTGCCATTTAAGGAATGCTGTAGTTTGGTGGGAGCTATCATTGTAAAAGATATCCTACAAATTGATTGGCGCTTTCAATGTAAAAGATATCCTGCAATTTGATTGACGTTGAGATTGTAGCAGATATTCCGCAGATTGATTGGCGCCGGGATTGTCCGCAATTGATTGGCGCTGGAATTGTAGCAGATATTCTGCAATTTTGATTGGCGCTGGAATTGTAGAAGATATTCTGCAATTTTGATGGGAGCTGTCATTGTAGAAGATATTCTGCAATTTTGATGGGCGCTGTCATTGTAGAAGATATTCTGCAATTTTGATGGGAGCTGGAATTGTAGAAGATATTCTGCAATTTTGATGGGAGCTGGAATTGTAGAAGATATTCTGCAATTTTGATGGGAGCTGCCATTGTAGAAGATATTCTGCAATTTTGATGGGAGCTGCCATTGTAGAAGATATTCTGCAATTTTGATAGGAGCTGTCGTTGTAGAAGATATTCTGCAATTTTGATAGGAGCTGTCGTTGTAGAAGATATTCTGCAATTTGATGGCAAGTCAGCACTATAAAATAGCCGATGTGGAGCCAAGCGACAAAAAAAGAAAAGAAAAGAAAGAAAAAAATTGAGAAAAGAAAGTTGTCAATGAGGGTGACTTGGGCAACAAAAAAATCTGTCTGCGTGATTTACCTCAGGACGAGCAGGCTCGGCTAAATGAAAATGCTGACATAACCCAAAATGGCATCAATGGACTCCAACGTCGAGAGACATAGTCCAATCAACATGAGTGGGGGGATGAAGATGTGTGGTATCATGGTGGGCAGCTGAGCCCCCAAGGATTAATGACAGCCCCCTCTCAAAAATGCGCCAGACACCGTATTGGGCAAAAAATCGATCAAAACGGCGACGGCGACGGGAGTTGGGCATCGATGAGGACGGCGCCTGCCAGAAATGTGCTTGGAATGGGGGCTATGGAATCTGCCTAAAATTTCAGGGAGTGGCCCCAACTTGAATGGAATGGGGGGGCCATTCCATGCCTAAAATATATAGGTTGTACCTGCACTCATCCTCTTCCTCCCACTCCCACCGCTCGCGGACGGACTTGCGCGTATACGGACCATACTCTTCCTCCCCCTCCTCGCACTGCATGCAGCTTGACTCATCCTCTTCTTCCCTGGCCCCTCCACCATTGGTCCGGCAAATGGCATGACACGGCGGCCATCATACATGGAGGACGTCGTGCGGGGGTAAGTGAGTTTGGATGCGTATCGTGGATCGACTAGCGGCGGCGGTGGCAGGTGGATGGCTCTATTGACGGTCGGATCAAGACACACGGGGCACGTGGTGATTCCTTCGATGCGACTCGCTATCGTCTACGAATCGCGCACTCCATTGTTCCCCCACTCCAGCGTCCACAGGCCGTATACACCCATACACACAGCGGGCTCTCCATCGTGCATTGCATCTATCCATCTGCTCCGGCGCGATTCCGTGCCCGGCTCCAGCTGTTGTCATAACGCTCTCGCTTTCCACGTCCCATGGCTGTTGCTCCACACATCGGTGCCTCTGTCGCTTCTCGCTCCTTTGCTCCATCGGCGTACTTGATCCTTATTGCCTCATCCACACGCTTCATTCATCCATCCACTGAATGGATATTAATCCCGTACTCACTCTACAAACGAAAACCATTTTCTTGATCCGAGCCGATCCGAGTCACCGTGGACTCGTTCCATGCCCTGCGGTGATGGAATGAATCATGCTGCTTCCTCACACTCGAAATCTGCTCACGGTGATTCATTCCATCACCCCGAGGAGCCAGCGGCGATTCCCATCATGCCACCAAATGCAAGTTTTCAGGAGCCTCGAAAATGTTACTGAATTAACTAGTTTCAGAAACAACATCAAGTACACCTTGAATTGTACCATAATTATATTTTTTCAGGACATCTGAAATTGAAGCTGAATATATTAGATAAGTTACCACTTCAGGAAGTCTGAATCTTTGAATTTAAGCCGAAACTGTGACATAATCTTATTGTTTCAGGTGGACGTAAATGCTGCCCGAAACTAGACCCTTAAATTGCTAATTTCACTTGCACTGAATCTGCAACTGAAATTTATAATTTCAGGTGCAAATTCAGTGGCTGAGAAATTGTTGCTTAAATTCAAAGATTCAACCCTAGCTAAGATAATTGTATATAGGTGGGAAGTAAATACCCTTACTAGGCTGGTATTATAAAGATGGAAGGCAGCTTGGGTAACATTGGGACAAGATTAATTAGTTACCTCAGATGGATCAAAAGTTGTTACATATAGTGGTTGCTTGGTGCAGTGGTTAATGATGCTTCTTTTTCAGAAGTGGGGAAAGCAGGAGGTTGTGGGTTCAATCCCCACCTTGAATGCCTTTTGCATTTACCATAAAAGGGCAAGCACAGCCACCTCTTGTATTAACGCAATTCATACATAATGAGTTTCTATAAGACAAGCCTTATGTTAAAGAAAATGAATAGCAGGTTGTAAAAATGCCTGGGTAATGTCGGGCAACTGTGAGATTTGTTTCTTTAACACAGTGCTTCTGGTAAAGAAAGCCGAGGAAAGAGTAAAACCACTATTTCAGTAGCAATTTCAGCCAGATTGGGAGCAGTTTGAAGCCTCATCATTTTCTATAGTCTGACAGACCTGTTAAAGAAAGAAAAAGTGCAAAATGGAGCCCAGCTGCCCAATTCGACAAAAAAACAGGTTGGAACCAAAAAAGCCAGGTTGGGAGAGATTTGAGGGTTTGGGTACCAAAAAATAGGGCTAGGGTGGCAAATAGGGCTTAGGGTACAAAAAATAGGGTTAGGGTGGCAAATAGGGCTTAAGGTACAGAAAAAATGGGTTAGGGGCGGCAAATAGGGCTTAGGGTACAGAAAAAATGGGTTAGGGCAGCAAAAAGAGCTTAGGGTACAGAAAAAATGGGTTAGGGTGGCAAAAAGAGCTTAGGGTACAGAAAAAATGGGTTAGGGTGGCAAATAGGGCTTAGGGTACGAAAAAAAGGGGTTAGGGTGGCAAAAAGAGCTTAGGGTACAGAAAAAATGGGTTAGGGTGGCAAAAAGGGCTTAGGGTACAGAAAAAATGGGTTAGGGTGGCAAAAAGGGCTTAGGGTACAGAAAAAATGGGTTAGGGTGGCAAAAAAGGCTAAGGGCACAGAAAAGAAGCCAGGTTGGATCCAATTCAGATGAAAAGAAAGAAAAGGAAAAAAAAAAAAGTGCGAAATCAGGCCCATTCAAGAAAAAAGCCAAGTTGGACGCAAAAAGCCAGGTTGGAGCCGATTCAGACCAGAAACACAAAAAAAAAAACACATTCCACAAGATTGGCCAAAACATTTTGTTGCTTTAAGGCAGCAGCGGCCTTAAAGAAGACAACCTGGCCCCAGGTTGTCGGATTAGATAGTTAGGGTGTTTATCCTTCTAGAATTCTGCAAGATGTCAACTGAGCACAACACCATTCCAGGGGATCGATCACACAAGACGCTGGCATACTGTGGCTATGCGGTTTCGGCTAGTGGGCCCAAAAAAAAACCGAAAAAACCAGAAAAGTAGAACTGACCTTTGCAATCATCTTTCCTTAAACGACTTTTGTGATTGCATCACTCGTTTGGCTGTCGTTGAAGGAAAGATGATCGCAAAGGTCAGTTCTACTTTTCTGGTTTTTTCAGTTTTTTTTTTTGGCCCACTAGCCGAAACCGCATAGCCACAGTATGCCAGCGTCTTGTGTGATCGATCCCCTGGAATGGTGTTGTGCTCAGTTGACATCTTGCAGAATTCTAGAAGGATAAACACCCTGCGTAATAGTACTGCTTGTTTGTCTTCTGTAAACTCGTTGTTCATGTTGTGGACCTTGCGAGTATAATATATCCCCCCCCCCCCGCCACAGGTCTGCAGACAGACAGACTTCCTAGAGATATGTAGGGTGAATTATCTCATAAATGGTGGCAAGGCATATGTACCCATTCTTGTCATTGAATGCAAACAAAACTGAACACTGGTCCAAAGATCAAAGTGGTTGATGAGGTTGAATTGCCAGAGACTGAAATTTGAACACATCTACCCATCATATCTCGCTCCATCATGTATTCAAATGTTCTGAAAATCGCTACTCTACAAAACCGGCATGGCATCGAATGCACTCATTCCCAGAAATTGTTCAAATCTTGTAGGTCCTCAGAGAAAATGAGCTGTCGTAATAAATACAGAGCCCCCACACCCGAAACGGATAATCGAAAGTGGGGGCGATCATTTAAACATTCTGCATGCGGCATAGCCGCGCGGCCACATATCTAGTTCCCATTTCCACATCTATTTCCCATTACCATCGTCCAATGAATGACGAGGTACAACTCAAACATCCTTCTATTAAGCATTTCATCCATGGATGGGTATTGCGCCAAAGGATTGGATATGTGTAGGGTGTACCGAGTCTTGCAAGATTACGCACACCTAAACCATGGGCGGCAGGCACGCAAGTTAAATATTTACGCGGCGCGTCGAGCAGGCCCCATAACACACATGAAGATGACATAAATACCGGGGTGATCTCCGGGAAAGCGACGCGCAGGTGCACTAATGCGCTATGTCCCGGCACCGCATGATAGCTCGCACGCCAAAAAAGGAAGAAAAACATAAGAAGAAATAGAAAGGGAGAACACACAATGCAGGAGAAGAAGCATGTGGAGAAGAAGGTGAAACACGAAAGAAAATGGTCCATATAGATATCGTGTAAGACAGAGCGATGTCGAAGTATTGGAATAGAATGGGAACGACGTGCGGATACCGCAAAACCAACCGAAAAGCCATAAATGGAGCATACGGCACATAAAAAATCACAATCTCGACAGACTGCCCCTCGAACGCATACACCCAGCCCTTGTCCGCGGCGCGGAAGATTTGCTCCGCTGCACGCGCAATCAGCCATTGAGTTTCGAGGTCTGGTATGAGGAGAGTGGGCTGGTTAAGGAAGTAATAATAATGCAAAGCGCTGGTGTGAATTGGAGAAAGCGGGGCGGGGAGGAAAAGTAGAAATGTGGGCAGGAGATGGAAATACATTTACGCTCAAGAAGGAGGGAGGGGTCAGAGCAAGAACGGAGGAAATACTGAATACGATTGAGAAAGAATAACAGAAAAAAGCCTCCCATCGTTCGCGAGGATATTTGAAAGGCTTGAGATCGTATCAGTCAGAAAAAGTAATAGTTCCCCTCTAACAAAGAAAAGAAAAGACCCTGGCTTCTATGAAAGAACTCGCCCAATTTGTGTAGGATGAACAGAAAAATGAAATGAGATGAGCCACTCACCTGCCCTCCATCATCCAGTTCTTTTCGCCAAGGTCAAGCCGTACGGGAATGTGCACATATTAACAATTGTGCCTGGGGAACGGACATAATCAGTCAGTGCGTAGAAGAATAATCAATAAGTCGGTGAGTACCGGCAATGTCGCGGCACCCGACGGAAGGGAAAGGGACGACATGGGGCCAATGCGCAGACAAAATGAGACGCACACAGAGGGTACGCTGATGGCCAGGCGTCCAAAACCAATAAATGACAGGCATGAAGAAATGAAAAAGAAACGGAGAAAGATAGCGACCAAAGAATAAGTGGAAGTGGAAGGGAGAGAAACACATCCATGCAATGCATGTGCCAAGAGGCCCTAGACCAGGGGTGTGAAAGACGCGGTGTTTCAAGCAGAAATACGCACAGACCGATGCAGTCTGAAACAAATCTCAAGGCGCGCTCGGTGCAACTCGACGCGGCGCGGAACGCGCTAGCATCGACAGGAATAAACGTCAACAGACGCCCCATCCTCGCCGTACGACCAGACACGACGGTCACGACGCCCTGCGGAACGCGCTCGTCTCGTCTCGTCGCCATCATCACCTATGCCCAAGACCTAACAAAAACGGCGCAGAAACACGCGCTCGATCAAATCCAAAGCCCCGTGCTTTATTTCCCATCCCGCTCCCTCCCCTAATCTCCCGCCGACCCGATGGGTACGGTGCGCGCGCATCGGGGTAGGAGCTACTTCGAAGTCCTGCGTGGGTGGGCCGGCCGACGTAATTCTTTTTCCGTGCGCGTGCGCGCCGCAGCTCCGCGTATTCGTCCTGTGCGGTAGATACAGCTGATTTGCAGTGAGTAACTTGATACGCGAAGGCATTGGCGGTGCGCTGCCCGTTAAGCCATTTTACAGAGTGCTAAGCCGATATTAAAGGGTGTGGAGGTGTGGGAATAGAACGCAATGGCGGCGGCGCAAGTAAACGGGAATGATGAAGTAGCAGCGGTGGCCTCGGGAATAGTCGGGAGCCGGACGGCGTCTTGCCGTGGTACCAGTGACTACGCGCGCGCTCGAACGTTTTGAGGCGCGTGTAAAGAGCGGGTAGGGCATGGCTCGGTTGTATTGCGGATTAGAGTAACACGCGTGAATGGCTGGCGCACAGAGGATGCAGCGAGAAAGACGGGCGGCGGGCGGGAGCGCGTCAAGCACCGGGGGAGAATCGGTCCGCCGCAAGATGTGGTATAACTCGGGCTCGTAGTCGCAAATATAGTTACCGTTGTCTGCAGCGCCACGGCCGGAACCTCGTTCCACGGGGAGCTAGTGCGGGCGGCGGGCTCTTCGGGGTCGCTGACTTCTCCGTAGACTTCGGGATTGTTGGCGTCGGGCGAGGCATGCAGAAGATGGAGGTAATAATCTAGTGTGAAAAGGCGAGTGGGTATCATGGAGGAGGAGGAGGAGGAGGAGGGTGGACGGACGGGCTGACGAGGCGCAGCTGCCACCGTGCTGCATGCTGGAAGGAGGCGAGATTCAGTCAGACAAGCGGTCGTCAGCGATGCGGTAGAAGCCCGGGAAGTAGCGCGTACAGCCGGTGGCAGAGCTCCGGCGTCGGCGGCGCGCAGGTGGTGGGAAGAGAAAGAAAAGCTTTGACGCGTTGGCACGTGAGGTGACAAAGAAGGCACCACAACGCGTCGCGAGCATGCTCGCGGGCTGCGGTGAAAGATTAAGAAACCATTCAGACAGAATTCAAGCGACAATCCTCCACAAAGACCTCGGTGCCATTCTCCCACCTGATTTCAAGTGATAATCAAACTGGTGGCCAGCTATCGCGAGAAAGCCCAGTACTATGGAGCTACCAGCTCATGTTTGATTTTTTCAGTATCGCTTGTCCCACACATCTGGCATCTGCAAATAAAATAAATAATAAAAAAGACGCTGGGATCTTTTCTAAATGACTCAGTGCCCGAGTGGATGGGTTGAACTTCTCCAGTGTCTATGCAAAGTGAATTCCTCCGTCTATATGAACTTGGAGAAAATACGAGAATCGCCGCAAATGACTCAAGGCCAATGGGTGTCGCATTCATTTTCGGGTTCCCACAGGTCTTCTAAAATATCTTCCTTTGGATTTATTTCTCGCTTGAAGCTCTGCGACGTACCAACTCTGACTTGTTGCCGGTTTAACCACATTCCTCAATCCTGGAACACGTTCTAATCCACGAAAACAACCACTCACTCTGCTGCGGAATATCTGACACTGACAACAAGATTGCTTATTGATATTCCGAGGAATATCGCGTCTTTGTTTTCCCGACATCTCCCCGTGGTTCTTTCAAGCTGGGCCATCCGGGGATCCTGTTCCAACCATTACTTTCAATGCAAAATATTATGCACTTTACCCAAAATCAGTCTCCGCCGAACTACCCGGGATCGTGTACCTCACAAGCAGATTTCCTCGGCCTCCTGGTGTACGGCGAGTTCTTATTGCTATAAAAGTGTTTCGGCCTTGGAACTTTGCTCACGCAACCGTAGGAATCCATTCACGCCCATGCTCAGGCTAATTCACTTCTCTTCGCGTGTATCAAGTCACTGACCTCTCTATTCGGGATTCCTGGTCCTATAAACCTCATAATTCAGCCGCGCGAGACATCTCTGTCGACCTATCTCTGATGTCAGCTCCCGGGACGCGCTCATCGAAGATTTATTCGCAGCCTCTTCGCTAATTTTATACCTTTCTGGAAACTCCCCTGGTAAACAAACAAACGGCTCTCTCCTCGCAGCGGATAAATCCGGTAAGCACTACTTAAATTTTGATCTAACCCATAGTCCGCGCACTGTGTGGTGGCTGCTGAGCAAAAATCACAAACGGCAGCAAAATACGCACGTCATTTTCATCACCAACTTCTCGGTGAGTATTCATCCAGGTTCAGGTTCTAGCTCCTCTAAATGCTCGAAACCGGTCTCCCCGTTGTTACACTTATTGTAATCGGTTTTGCAGCCAGGAACTTGGTCTCTAAGGTGTTTAATAGCCGTTGCAGCGGCCCACATCCCGGTATCTGTATTGTTGGATAGTTATGTAATCGAGGGGCTCCATTTTTTTACTCTCACACAACCAACCCTGCATATATGTTTTTAAACAGAAACTCGACAATCTTACATTCAATGCCCACGTCTTTTCCTGGGACCACCATTAAAAACAGCAGGAAGATCGCGATAGGCACGTACCTCTACAGCTTCGCATTAAACCTGTCTCAGAGCACTCACAGCAATTAGACGACCATCAGGAAATATAATCATCATGCACCGCCTTGACGCGCATCTGTCCCCTTCCACCACTACCGTTCATCTCACTCTCACCCATCTCATGCGCAAACAGGCCCGTCCCTCCCCATTTGTATCTTCAACAAATGCAGCTACGCCACAAGTGCTCCGATACTTGCCACAGCTCATACCTTTGAGTCTCTGATGTGCCGAACTGTTTTGGCCCCGACATACTGCACATGTTGCCAGACCAAGACTTAATGGACATGGGAATGAACAAGGGAGAGCCCCGTTGTCTCAAGGCCAGGGTGGAAGGGGCTGGATGTAAAGAGGAAGTGTGCACACGTTGAGATGGACAACTCCGGTGCTGGTTCCGACAAACCGGGTTTTGATCGGAATTCACAAGACGTCGAGGCCACTCCGCCTTCGAAGATGGTAGCATTTGAACATCGTTGGGACGACAGTGAAGCGGAGATACTCCGGATAATAGCTGAATCCGATGGTGATAGGAAGATCTTTTTACAAATGCCCTGTTCACAAGGATTTTGTTCCCGTTCTTTGTGGATAACGCTCCACCACGGAGTACGGGACACCTGTCTCGCATGGCGAAGAGGGAGAGTTGAAGCTTCGTAACCCCCCGAGCGGTTTTAGTGGGCGTAGCAACGCTGACCGTGATGCCGCACACGTTTTGGCAGGCCCTTGTCAGGCCTGATATCTCACTCAAACTTCTTGACATAGACAACTTGAGACAGGTAGAGAATGCATGTATATAATGAATACGAATTATCTTGCAAATTGTGGCCAGGAGGGATGCAGAATGCTCCGGACGGTTCCGGAGTCCTGGACAAACAAGATCAAGCAAGCTGAGAAAAATTTCCGTTTTCCGCATAGATGCGAATAGAGCTATAAGCAGACTTGAATCCAACATGCGCTGAAGCCGCAAACCTAAATTAAACTGTTTCGCTGTGAACGTTTTTACTGAGAGGGTACATTGTCCCCATCAAACTCGCGTGGTGTTTTTCATCCGATGTCAGCGAACCTGGTGCCTCGCATGTGTTGGCTAAAAGCATGATACCAGATAAACGTCCTTCTGAGTCTGAAAGGTCGGACACGCACCCCCTGGATTCTTGCGTACAATCGTAGACAATATTGCGAGGATAATGCTCCATGCGCCAAGAAACATGGACAGTGTCGCCGATACGACGCTCACAATGAAGCTTCCAATTGGCTTTCGTTGCATGACGTTACATGTGTATGGAATTTGAATCACGGCGGGCGACGTGGACACGTCCGGGGACGGCGGGGTTGTGAAGTTGACGTATGCCATCCCTTTGGAGGTTGCGAGAGTGCGGAAGGTGGTGTCGGCCCCGTCCGTGGGCGGAATTATATGTTTGAACGATGTGGTATTGGTGAACACCTCGACGGACGGATGAGAAGGAAGTCGTGGAGAAAATGTTCCAACTCACATTGTCTGCAGTCCAGTGTCCCAAATCCAATCTCACCGCAGCATAGAATACGTTGATCACATTGTAGAGATTCCTCTCGTCTGCAGCGATGCTCGAAGCACTTGGTAGGATATTGAGATCCGTGTTGCCAATAGCATTATAACTGGCGAAGGTTGGGATAATGCAGAAAAACGGGGCAGATGAGTCACAATTGGGCTGTCCTTCGGCAATGACCTTGTAAACATGCTGGGAAAGGGAAGTCGGATCATTGTCATCGACGGTCGTGTATAGTCTGTCGTAGATATCCAGGTAGGCTTCATCTGTAGGAGAAATTAAAGAAGTCCTCCCGTCAGCAGCGATAAAAAAGTACCGGAGACGTTATTCATCCCATCCGTGATCGCCCGAGCAAGACTGTTGGTCGGGAACATGGCTGCCGGTAAGGCTCCAATCATGGCATGATTTGAATAGCTGAATCAAAAATATGTAGAGAGACGGACTCCGAAATGATATTACATACCTCCACGAGGTGACAGCCCCAAAACCAAGGGGTGGTGGGCATTTTATGCTGGCCTGCATGAGTGGTGAACTGTAAGATCAACGTGTGCAAGTTAAAAGACTTACAGTAGAAGTGATCAAACGGTCTCCAGGCCGGACGGTAATCTCGTAACGATCGACGTCGCAAGAGCTGAGGTCCTCGTTTGCATATAAGAACCCCCCTTGCACGGGGGAGCCTCCAGTATCGGAATCCGAGGGCTGCACATCGAAGATGGAGTAGGAAAATGCGGAGATATTGGTGCGGAATGTGTCCCCCAGTTGAAACTGATGGGAGTTACAGCCGAATACGGTCCCGCTCGAGCGCCACATTGGAAATCCCTCATGTGTGGAGTTGTAATGAGTAGCGGTGATGCTGATCACATCGTAACCTGTACGAAATTTAGATAGGTAGAGACGGGAATAAACAGAGCGTTTATTACCAGCGAGAAATACATTGACGGCGAAGAAAGCTGCGCCGCTGAGTATGCAAAACGCCAACAGAAAGTAGGAGTATTTGACCGGGAATGGTTTGGTTATTGAGTAGCCCTGTCGAGTAAGTGGCGTAAGAATAATTTTGTTTGGAAGCACTGACTGCGCACAAACGGAAACCTCATACTCTGATTGGTAGAGACAGTATGCTACTGAGGACAGAAGTTGCAAAAGTGCACGGTGGGCTGAAAGAATCGTCGATAGCGCATTGGAAACATCGATGGATTCACTCTCTTTATAAGATTAAGCCTGGTCAGCTGACAGGTGCCGCTTATTTGAGCGCTTGTTATATATATGTTCGGTTCGGTTATTATGTCAATGGGCGGCGCCGCAGACAGCGCCAACGGAAATATATGTGAGCGCCAAGGGAAACAGGACCCGCTTCAGCTATTCTTGATTCTCCGCGGCCATTGAATCGGGAAAGGGTAGGCGCTCAAAGAATACCTGCACACCGTACCGTAGTAAAATCGTGGAAGATGAACCGGCGCGGCAGATGACGTCGCCTTCTTCCACCTCGTACCTGGCCATAAGTTCTCCTTGCGGCGTCAACGTTTATCTAGAAAACAGCGTTGTAAAGATTGTCATTCCCCTTGTAATACCACCTACCTACCTACCCCTAGAACAGATCGCTCATGGTTTGACATACATACTGGAAAGGTTCTGACCGGACATTGCATTATTTGCCGCCGGGTACGTCTTACGACTCGCTTATAATTAAGGCATCAGTATCCTATGCCTTGCACGTGGTAAGCGTCACGTAATATGCATATGTATTGGGCCCAGACTGCAGAAGCCGGTGAAGGTTGGAAGGTAGCAGTGGTGGAAGGAATGAGGGAGGCTGCGAGGAAGCTCAACGGAAAGTTGAACCATGGCCATAGCGTGGCTTGTAAATCTGCTCTAGTGAAAATTTACCGCCATAGGAAGCAACTGGATGCAATGTTCAAATTAACGCGACCTATTCACGTGTGGGCTCACTCCCAGGACCTTTCTCTCCACATGGTTGGAGTTCCCGGTGTGTCTCAACCATGAAATATAGAAGGCGGAAATTAGTTCTAAACGGGAAGGATCTGATATCCATCGACTTAACAAGAATCCGAGACTGGATCTGAGGCGCTCAAACGGCAGGAGCGGTAGGTAGGTAGCATTACACGGCACGGTCCCGCTGAGGAACGCCGGGCCAGGGAGTATCCCGGTGTACTAGTTACAGGATCTATATACACCTTCGTCCCCGACTTCTATGTACTCTCCAGGCCGAGCTCACGAGTACAGTTGCCTGCCTCGCGGTAGAACCTAGCTGATACACAAGAGCAACAAACGTTAGTAACAGAACAGCCGCATTCCCTCATCAAACCTCTATCCTGAGGATTGGCGTCGCGTAGAACACTTGAAGGACTTCATATGCAGATTTACCCACGAGCCCGATTGATGCGCATTCATAGAGCATAGCCTTTAAATCGACGTTGTCGAGTTCGGCTATGAGATGGCGTAGGTGGGGTGCGTAGCCGAAGAGCTTTCCCAAAAACACAGTCCTGAGCGCCACAACATCCGAAGATGTGTTGCACACCAGCAGGGCATGTTCCGGGGTTTCAACTTCGGTTTTGCAGAACCTACACATACGTCGAGCGCGCTCAATGGGTAGATGCATATGATCTCTGTATCGCAAAACTTAAACGGCAAGTAGGTGAGTGGACAATAAAAGAGAAGTCAGCACCTCGCGATGCTTCTGTGTCTTCACCATGAAAAGATAGTGCCGTAAGCGTAATGTTTGCGGTGCAGATGGTTCGTCCTTTTGTGGCTCGCGTTGGCCTTGGATCAGATAGAGTTTGTCCGATGAGTCGACTTCCCCTTGCATCCAAGTTAGCATTAGACTGTTGACATATTTCGCGTATGCCAGAATAGAATCTGTTGACGCAGTCTTGATTCCTCCAGTCCCCGATAGGTCCCGATCCCCGCCCCGCACACGCAAAGACGTGTGCGCTGGTGCCCGAGACGGCCTAGAGTTGATACCTTGCTGTTTTTGCTGCTAGAAGAAGAGAACACGGAAAAAAATAAAATAAAATAATTGGCAAAAGACATCGCGCCTTCGAGCCAAGCTGTCCTGCTTCTGCTATCTCTAGATCGTCCTTGTGTACGCACGACGTCGACGGCATCATTACTCACATCCTTCGAGAGCATTTTAGGACCACCCATCCACTGGGGGGCCACTGAGAAAACTTTCCTCACTCTGACAGAGGGGGTGCTCATTTGATTATTTGTACACAGAAGTGGTACGCCGTATAGGACCCAAACACAACCACTTCTGTATTAAAACCCGACCTTCAAATTTCCTACGCCTGCCTCTTACCATCCACAAAACCCAAAACAATGGGTGAGCGGTGTAACACGCATCCTGATCTTTGGGTAATCCGAAGATCGCTTGGCCTCAGTGATGAGGGTTCGAACCAAGCAGCAACCGTTTTAGGGTGTTTTTAGTGGGTAGTGACTTTGGTTGAGTCCCACACTGTTTGGCATTTGCCGTTCGTGCGTTAATGCATTTTCGACCCGTGGAGCTACATTCTTCGGCAAGGTTTCTATCCCTAAGCCACCAATAGGGGCAGTCAGAGTAACTATTTTGGACGGTTCTGACAGTCGGTTCTGTCGACGGTTCTCGATTTATTAAAGCATGGGAGAACCGTCCATAAATCAGAACCGACTCGAAATGCAGAACCGACTCTGGAGGCGGTTCTGCAGATGGTTCCGGTTCCGGTTCTGGTTCTCTGCCTCTCTTGCCTCTCTTCTCATTAATATTATTTATTTGCTGAGTATTATTACATAGTTCGGAGTCATCCAGTCGCCATATCCGTACATGGCTAGCAAACATGTCCCCTATGAATGTGCCGCCATCGCCGCCACTGAGGCTCATTAAAAAAAATAGGGAAGCCAAAAAAAATCCCCCGAGCCGCGTGGTCGTCCTGGGAATACAAGCTGTCTGTTGCCAGCGCCGACCATCAAGCCAGAGGAGCGGTGGATGTGTAGAATATACCAAGGAGGGTGTTTAATTGAATGTATGTATATATATTTTAAATGGAGAAGCGCGGGATAATATTTCTACATGAGAACCGACTTGAGAACCGCCTTTCAAAAAGGGTCGGTCAGGATTCGGGGTCGGTTCTGGTCGGTTCTGTCAAAGTTTTGATCCAAATCACTTTTGAGAACCGTCGACAGAACCGACTGCAGAACCGTCCGAAACCCGCTACTCTGACTGCCCCTAATTAACGGGCTGAAAGGGACCGACTATGTCGGCTCGGATGATCCGAGGGGCCTCAAAAGGGCTTTTCCCGATGCTATTCCAAACGTTCCACAAAAAAAAAAAAAAAAAAAAAACCCAAAAAAAAAGCTCTATTATTTTCTCAGACGTCCTTCTCTCTCTCTCATGTCTTCCTCACTCCAATCCGTTCCCACCCTCATCACCGTACCCTCGGTTCCTTCTTTACCCGGCACCGCCGCTCGGCAACCCCGCCATTCCGATGGTGATGGCAAATCGGTCGCCAGACCGATTAAATCCGAATCTGCCGCTCGGCAAAACCCTCGGCAATCTGAGGCCATTTCCGGCCAAATCAAACCCTCGGAATGACCGATTTTTCTGGTGGCCGCCGGCGAACTTGTATGTGGCGCGTATATAACTCACAATATTGGAGGCTGTGAGATACCGCATCGACGCCACGGGCGCCAATCTGCCACTCCTAAGAAAAAGCGAGCGCCGCAAAAAGCGCCAGTCAGTGAACATTACCCCGCACTAGGCATATCGAGTGGACATCGTAGGCGCGCAGCGTTCTGATGGATGGGAAAATTACAGACGAGGAGGCTATCCGGGTGGGGGCACTGGACAAGACTTGCTTGATGTTGTGATATACAGCAGTGACGCGATGGGCGTCAATCTGTCCATCCATTGGAATAAGCGCCGGTCAGTGACTCGCGTTTTTTGTGTGTCTTTTGAGTTCTTTGATATGATCTTGCGGACTTCCTTTGTGGCTTTGCCGAGGCCAATAGACGGCGTAGCCTTTGAGCGAGGTACGGTGTACATGGAAATAGAAGAGAACTCGCAGAACAGCTGTCATAACATCGGGGACAGGCGGCGTCATAACAGCAGCGATAAGACGGCTGAACACCCTCAGGAAAGACCTCCCATGGGAATAGCTGCCCGCGGAAGCCTGGACAGACTTAAAATCGCTGGAGAAGGACAGTTATCAGGTGGGTAGAATGTTCCACGGCGGGACGATTACTTACCTGATCTCTTTATATAGGCCATGCAGGACCTTGTGCAACGCGAGAGGCGCGGCGGCACGACCATCGGCGAACGTCTTAATATGGTTGGCGGTTGCGGTACATATTTTCATATTCACCACCGGTGAAGTTGATGGATTGGCGCTCGCCGGTCAGGCGATAGTAGATACTCACCAAGCGAAGCATAGACCTGGGAATAAGTTGATGGATTAGCGCTCGCCGGTCAGGCGATAGTAGATACTCACCAAGCGAAGCACAGACCTGGGAATTATCAACAAGCGAAGACAAAAAAAAACAAGGAAAACACATACAGCAGTCGCAACGAGGAGGGCGACCATTGCGTCAGGCAGCTCCACATCGTATGGGTGCTGCTTGTTGGTGGACACAAAAATGTGCGCAAGGTTGGTCTTGAATTGAGGGGTCAAAACACCCTGCTTGAGGACAGAAATGATTGCCGGATTTTGGAAGGGCAGCTCCGTCTTCATACGATTCTAATGCATAGTCAGAACGAACAAAAATGTCAGAGTAAAACATATAGTCACTGGATCGACGGGGAAGATGTAGCCAAGGTCCTTGGCGAGCTCCTCTACCCGATCCTTGGTGCGGTCTCCGGTAAGGGTCGAGAGCTGGTACGGACGAGGGTCCACATTGACGGCGATCTTCTTGATACCTCCACGGAGGATATTAACGCTCAAGGGTCACATTAGGTGTGATAGTTGTTGATGGCAGGAATGGACGTACGATATCGGCCAACACTCGACCATACCTGGGTCTTTAAATAAGCGCTGCTTGATATGCACCTCGCCAAGCTCGGTGCAGAGGTAAGCCTTACTATATCCCGTGCGCGAGATGATTTGAGTTATTTATATTGTGCGTTCTGCACTTTGGACCTGAATAGAAAAAAGCCAAAAAGCCGATGATTGGAGCCCGGCGTGGTTCACGAACCTTGTATTCAGGAATTTCTCGAGTGAGATTCAGAGACGGTATTGACCGCCCAGGGAAGTAAGTACTCCACGCAAAGCACTATGAAGTATTCAGCAAAAAAATCGAACAAAGGCAGAATACCGTCGGGTGAGATTGAACCACAGTATGTGTGTCGAATTTCGGGAACAACATGCGAGGACCGTGACGCTGGCCCACGACGGCGCCGCTGAGTAGCTCCTCGATTGAACTTTGGCGAGGGCGGTTCAGGATTCACAATCAATGAAATCCAGTTTTCCTTGACATCTCACGTTTACGTTGGGACCATACGCATTTTTCTAATCGGTGCATCAGGCAGAAACGATGCCGGTATTATTTGTCTGCAAGAACGCGAAAGGCTGCGCGTGCGACTTTCGCCGAAAGATTAAACGCAGGAAAAAACGCTTATGTGCCTCATCCACGCCACGACGAGGAATCGAACCTCGGAACAGCGGTGTGCGTTATAAGCTAGAGTGCGCGATGGCGATAAAGAAAGCTCACCCATGGAGCATGCCTAGAATGGCCTAGTATTATCGGGCGGATTCTGGCTGACCACGTTGGGATATTTGGTTCATATGAACCCCGTCACCAAATGTCCCCCAAAAGATCAGGGTATGTGGGGGGCCACAAAAGACCATCATATGTCTATTTGGGTTTTACCTACCCTCCCCCTCCTCCCTGGACTATGGGTGAAAAACCCTGGCCCTCAAAACCGAGGTTTCAGTCATTGTTCAGTGCAAACCAGCCGTACCGTGAACGAAAAAAGGGCACTTGCCCGTCCCCCTAGCCCAAGTCTGAGTAAATACATCTGTTTGGATACATCTTGCATTGTTTCCCTCCACAGGAATCCGGAAGCGCACAAATATTCATTGAGACATGATTATTTTACGCTGGAAGTCTGAAAAGTCTGAAAATCTAGAAAGATCTTCCGCACCTCGATATATAAAACTGCTGTGTATAGATACCATGGGTGCCATATAAGAGCGCTCATTCGGGGCTGCAGGATGAGACAAAAATCATATTTTTATCGTCAGAACTGAGTTGACAGCAGACCTCTAGATGCCGAATGTAGCTGGAGATTTTGCACTTGGACCGGTGATCTGCCAAAAATAGCTTTAAAAACCTCTTGGCAGTGACGTCATTGGGTTTTAATGCTTTAAAACCTTTTGACACCACGCATTTTGCTCACCTCGGATAGTCTCGGGCATCTCGGCCACCCCCCCCCATACCCGCCGCACCCTCATCCAAAAATCCGGCAACCGGCAAACCCCCGCCCCCAAACCCACCACACCCGCTGCCACCACCACCCGGCACGCCGCCGGCACCCTGCAGGTTTCGTCGGCAGGTGCCGAAAAACCCAACGCAGGTACCACACCTACCATGACCGTAACCCAAAACCGGCTGCAAAACCTCCTTCCCTGCCACGAAACCTCCCGAACCTGCGACGAAACCCGCACCATCTCCGCCGGGTTTTCACGGCAAATGCCGAGAAACCCGCCAGTTCCCTGTTCTCGACCCCACCGCCACCTCGCCCGCGACACGTCACCGCACCCGCCTGTTCCCGCAACGGACGCCGCTGCCCGCACGTTCCCGCCCACGCGCTTCCGCCGGCCCGCCCGCTCCCTCCCGCCCGCGCCTTCCCACCCGCGTCTCCCACGCGCCTATACCAAGCTCGGCAGCGGCCGGCACGGTCCGCGCTGTGTGGCGCTGTGTGGTGCCGGCCTCTCTTGGCTTCTCACCGTCACCGACAACGTCTCGGCGCATCTTGCTGCGTCCCACCGATACTCAGCAGCTTGTATGCACCTTTCTACTCTACTCTTCCTTCCCTTCCCCTCCGATGCACCTCACCCTCGGAACTGAGACAATGGCCCGATATGATCTACCTCATTCGCCTTCCACGATCTGTGCTTCCCGGCTCTTGTCAAATATTCCTAAATCCTTCGGAAACATACTCTGCGAAGTCTGTTCTCCTCTCGCACTCTGATGTACGACTAGAATTGTGCTCTGTCTACCAATTGCAATCCCCCGCTTTTTTTCCTCTTTCCTGTCCTTCTACACAGCTTCATCTTCGTGCTTTATCGGCGGCGCTCTCGGACGAATCCCTGCACGCGTCCCCACCAGAAAATGCGACTTCAACGGCTCCCCTGCGGCGCTGTTCGCGCCCCAACGCAGCTCCGCCGTAGACCGCTCACACCATGCTCCCGGTGCGCTAGCTCTTCCCGCGTACCCTCCACACTTCCATGCTCGCCGCACCATTTGTTGCGGCTCTCCAATTCGTCTCTTCGGGCCATCTTTGCCGTCCTCACACAAGCCGCCACACCCGCACCTCTCAAGCGTTCCGCCGACCTGATATTCTGCCTCGGAGACCTTCCGAATGGCGTTTAGTGCATGGAAGCCAGCTATCGGCACCCTCGGTACGTCTCCATGATTTTCTTTGTATCTTTCGTGCTGATTTTTGCGATTTCTAGCTGAGTCTCTTACTCTATCCTTTCGCCCCATATTCTTACCCTGCCCACCCTCTGCAAATACCTCTCCGCCGCCCTCTCCGTCGCACTCGCAGATCGTACAACGACGGGCCCAGCCTCACACCGCACCGATTGCACGGCCGCACCGCAGTCAAGTCAGTGGTGGCTACGGGACTCTATCTTTTAGAGTCACCGCGCACCGCTGACTTGACACGCGCCCGCTTGAGCATCATGCTAACGGAAGCTGGTGCCTCTGATCCACAAGATGGCGACGAGCAACAAGGAGGCCCGATAAATGTAAGTTATGCAAATATTTACTTGACCTTCTTCCCCGCGTTCATCCCGGTTACTCATGCCGTTCGCCGACCTCGATGGGTTCAATTTAGTGTCTCGGAGCTGGTTTGGACTGCAACGATCGGCTCTGCTCGATAACTCTTCCCATTCGCTGCATATTAATACTGCGCTTGTAATCTCAGAGATTCCGCCATATGCTTCAATCGAACTTGCATCATCAAGATGAGTTACTCGTCTTACCGGCCATACTTTGGGTGAGCTGAGGGCTTCCATTAGATTCCTCCAACGCACCCACAATCCAGGCATTCAGGTGGCGTTCAAGTCTGCATTTGCTATGTAGGTCCACGTCTGGTGCACCCTCATAAATTTGATGCATGACCAACAGCCCTCGTTGAGTCGATAACGCGTGCTTTATTGGAAACTTTCCTGACCATGAGTCCCAGGGACTTCCCTGGATCTCCAAAATCTCCGCCTAATAGCAGCGTATCGGGCAAAGGGATTTTGACGCTGCACTGACGTTTGACATGCATCGTCAGTCTGCGTCAGTTCAGTTTCGCGTTGGGTCTTGAACTCACCTTAACTGCTGTCCTTGACTTTCCATATTCCACGGGTATCTCAAGGGGTGATTAATAAATGGTTTAGCACAATAACACGTACGGATAGTTGGTGTTGACGGCGAGAAAAACATGCAATACAATTCTGTGCAGCGTCAGTCAACGTTACGAGTACTTACGTTTACGTAATGATCGTCCCTTTCAAAATCCAGATCACCCTTTTTCTCAGTTTTTGAGACTAGTGACGCTGATCGTTGAGGAACTTTTTAGTGGCTGTGTTGTGATGAATTCATGGCAGTGCTTAAATTTGATTCAAATATTTGTAGTCTTTTTAGTGGCTGTAATGTTTACCGATATTATTTTCCATCAAAACGGGATTTTTCACTGAGTAAAAAAACTTTTTGTTCTTTGTTCTTGTTAAATCTGAGGGGCTCATTGCCAAATTTCGTGAGCAAAGTGTCGCAGTATCTCAGAATCTGCTGCCTATTCCCTTTAGCCTTTGAGAAACAAGAGTTGCTGAACATTTTAGCTATCTCCTCCTCCAAAATCATTAGAACACCCGTAAAAATGATCAATTTAAGAGCCGTTGTTCAAAGAGGGGTTTCCCCCCGTTCTTGTCCGAAATTCGGACCATTCCGGATGCCGAGGAGCCGGGTATCAACGGATCACCTCCGGCATCGATGTCGGGATCACAAAATGTCATTCGGCCTGCTTTCGGCGTGATATGATGCATTACAAACACCTGTCAGGCCGCATTACACTCGTCAACCGGGCAAAGGGCACTTGGTAAATATAGGTTATGGTAAAAGTATTCCCGCTATCTTTAGTAGGGGATCGAGCATTGTTCGCAGTCAATTAATGATACTTCGGGGATCACCGAAATACCTAGGGTTGTGCGCCGTCCCGTCGAAGGCACGGCCGTCGTTTCGACGGTTAGGCGACGGGCAAACCCGTCCCGTCTCCGTCCCGTCGTCGAAGTTCAAAGACTCTCTACGGAACGGGACGGCCGTCACGGACAGCCGGGAGGCGACTTATAGGAAAACATTTTTCTTTTTGCAATGTTGTCGTAGTCACTCGCAGCTCCGCACAAGCGTTAGGGGACCTGTTGAGTATTGCTTCGGGAAAATACTTGCTGTACAACTCGATATTATTAGTTTTTTCATGCCGTAGGGGTGAAAATGCTCAACGGAGATATTAGTAGTCGCTTGGGCACTTGTCTGTTTAGGGTCTGAAGGTGTTGAAAGCGTCCAAAACCCGTTGGTGCGAAAGGTGCGCGTAGAGGAAGGTGATTTGCGAGCTGATTGCCGCCGTTGATTGCCGGCCAACCCTACTTCGAGCACCGTTTTCCTGGCCACGCTCGTCATAATATATGATTCATCTCACTTCAAATGAACTTGCGTGGCTATCCCCATGCTTTTTTGAACCAATAAACCTCCCATTTCATGACTTAAATTGCATGCACCCGTCGTGCCGTCCCGTTGCCGTCACGGCCGTTATTTCGACGACTGTCACCCTTTCAAACCGTCCCGTTGCCGTCCCGTCGAAAAATATTTCTGGGGCCCGACGGAACGGGTCGGCTACCCGTCGCACGGAACCCGTCGAACCGGCGCGACGGGCACGGCGCACAGCCCTAGAAATACCGGTAACTTCCGTGCCTTGCTCCCGTCACGCCTTCCCTCGGTGCCACTGTCTCTTACCACACATCCGATCCTACCTAAAAGATGTCGTCTGACTGGCCCACGAAAGCCTCTGTATTTGACATGCGGTGTGCTTACCCACGGACCTATGTTCAACGCATCTAGATCGGAGGTTTTTTTTCCGCTGTATTTTCGCTTCGCCACCAATAAAACATGTATGGTAGTTGATACAAAGTAAAAAGTATAGTTCCCGGGACTCTCCATGAGCCCTCTTCTTCCTTCCCTTATGAATTCCTTGTCCCCATTGGCACCCAGTACATAGAAATAAACTTGAAAACCCTAATTAAAAACCTACTGTTGGCATATGCTGCCCTTTAGCGCCGGTTTGCGAAACCATGATTTTTTTCATTTGATTACTGGATTTGATGCTAACTGGTGAATGCCAAATTCCTCTTCTTCAAGTTCCTGGCACCTATCACGACTTTCAAATTCAACGTTGAAGATATGCAAAACTCACTTTGAGAAAATATCTGTTGTTCTCTTCTGCCAGGACAGCAGAGCCAAAGGCCCTATCTGCCCAATCTGAGCGGCGACTGAGCTAAGGTTGGGCTGGAACACAGAAATTGATCCACAGTTAATTCACAGCCACCCTGTCTGCTTTTCTTTTCCGTCAGTTATCCCGAGTCATCAAGTGACTTCTACAGCTTACACAATCTTGATTTTAGACTGTGGCTTCATCCTTCCTGATATATGGGGCAGGAGTTTAATAAATCATTTTTAACAGTGCCTTCCTGGCTCTGAAATATTTGTGATAGCCAGCCGAGAGTCTAGGCACTTACAACACATTTTGATAAAGAGTACATACTTAGAACATCCGTTCTGAACCACTGAAATGAAACTCCGAGAGCAGTTCGTTTTCCCAGGAACAAATACTGAAGAGCCATAGAGATTCATGATAGAGGGCCTTGCTGCGCAGCGGGCTACACAAATTATTTTCCTGTTGTCCTGATTATCTAGACACCTTGTCCGCAGTATGTGTAGGTCGAAACACTTTACTTTTTGGAAATGACTATATTAACATGTCACGGCCAGGGCAGCCGTTAACGAGTACCAACCATACTCCATTTGATGTGCCTTACCAGGGGCCACAGCCAGGCAGTAGTATTACACTGTGCAACACTATATTTACCATCCTCATCATAAAATTTTATTAATGGACTGAAGGCAGAGGACACTCAGCCCCTAAATGGATCCATACTCCGAAATATTGCCGATATCAGCCGCCGACACACCTCAAGCAACTTTGTAGCCCCTGTTCAGTGATTACTTTTATGACTGTTCCATACACTCCTCACCTGACAATGTGTGGAACGTAAAATTGAAGGCTCAAACCATAGGAAGAAATAGAGAAAAACCCAGCTACCAGTGATAAACTGGACAATTTGTTTCCCGGATTATTCCGTCAGTAGTTTGTGACAATCTACAAATAAATGAAGTGCAACCCAATTGCAGGCTCAAGGCACAAAAAAAGAAAGTACGAGGTCATGCCGGGTGCAGCCACGGCCCTTTACCCCAAGTCGGTCAAACGTCAACCAGACAGCATCAAATATGTCGCAGCGCCACTCTGCGTCAGTTTTCAGCGTCAATCCAGCGCCATGCAGCGTCAATTCTGCCACGTGCAGCGTCACTCCTTCTTCTGGTTCGCGTCAATCTGCGCCGGTCTTGCGCCGTGACCTAGCATTATTGTGACTTATTTGTGTTAGTGCAACATCAGTTTCAACATCGGTCTGCGTCGGTGTTGCGCCATTCACCACCGGTATGCTTGACGTCTGGAGCACCACTGCACATGTCTCCGGTGTTGTTCATTTCGCACTTGGATACCGTTGTATTAACCTCTCTCACACTGCTCCGGCCATCGTTCACACTCACTCGACGTCTTCCGTCCCCAATAATCCACAAAACTTTCTGTGGTTCAACCTCGAGATCGTACTCAGCCCTGGTCCTTTGTATACCTATTTTGTTTGACATTATGATGTTAACTCAAGCAAGGAATCCCATCAAATAACATGCTCAAGCAATTCGCGCCGTACACAGCCGTTGCTTCAATTCCACCATGAGCCACTTTGATCACATATTAGTTGACAATCCAGTAAATCTATACACAGCTTTAGTAGTCAGAATGTGCCATGGCGCCGTGATGCAAAAGAGGTGTCTCCGCGTAGCGCAACGTGGGTGATGGCGCCCTCTATAGCTTCGCCATCCGTAACTCAAGAGTAAGTACGAACAGACGTAGCGCCGAGCTGAGGCGGATACAGGGCGATGGCGAGACGCGACGGCGGTACTGTCTCTCCGCCCGTCCACTATCGCAGAACGAGCGGTATTTCTGCTCCCGACTTCTTCGTGCCGTCATATTCTAGATCATATTAATTTGCCACTCCGTTCTGTGGTACGCTATGTCCGGGAGTTTTGTTGGGAACCCGCTTGTGCGACATAGCCACCCGTTTTGTATCACAAAACGGAGCGGCAAGTTAATAGGGAATTTGTCAATTTGCTGATGTGGTAAGCACGGAAATTGACTGCTCATCCTGGAATTAATTCGGGTGCGAACTCCAAGCATAGGACTTGAATTCAGACGATCATTTCATCGCGTGCGATGTTCAGTTTACGTCGCCGCAAATCGTGTTCGATCTCTACTATGTGCACATGCAGTCCCTTCTCAGCAAAATTTGAGATGACCGTCGACCCATCCCATGCACCTCTGTCGCATCTACCGGGAATTTTGATATTTATGGTTAGGTATCGAAAGTAAAGAAAGTTCGCTGTCACTGCCGGAGCTCCTTGGTTGACCATCCAACTGAACCATGAACATACCGGCTCTGCGTAGGTTCTCCACACTAGGATCGACGACATTCAAGAGTTGTTGGAGAAGTTCCGAACGGATTGACCCTTGCGAGAGCCAGAACGACTGCAATATTCCAAGAGTATCAATGGGAGAACGTTTCGGCGCCGGAGTCCCTAGGTTGGTTCTATCCATGGGGCGTTTCAGTCCAGTTTGACCGGAGGTCATCAGGTAGGACAGAAACAGTAGTATCAGCGAGATGGCAAGACAAGGCACCACCTGGAATCAATATGTTCACAGGTATGCAGTCTAAGGTGTCCGATTGCTCACGGATATCAAATTGATCTGTGATGGAGTTGGACTCAGTTGAGCCTAGGGTTGTATTTGTAGTTTGAAACTGAGAACATACGTTGAGACGACCAATAGCTCCGGTTCTTGTGACATCCACTGTGCCGCGGATACCTTGAACAAACATAGTTTGCGGGTCCGACTGACGATATCGCCTGTGTTGGGCGCCCCAATATAGGGCCGCCGTCATGCTCCCCATGGTGTTCTCAAGCTCGTGCAGGGCGACGTCTGTGAGATTTCGCTCCCGCAGCTCTAGGCGGTCTTCGAATCTGAATCACGCCAAGATTAGATTCAACAGGCGGTAGCGCGAAGGAATGTCGCACTGGGTAAGAAGGTTGGTTAGATCGATTTGGCCGCAATAGCTTACATTGCCAGTCTCGCTGGGATAGTTCCAGCACGACCAGCCCGCTGGATTGAGCGTAGGGGCGGCCTGTGCATAATAGTATGTAAGGGTCCACTTCACTCAACGTCAGTAACTTGTTTTTCGGTAAGCAAGATGCTCCACTACCCCATCGATGAAGATATCCTGGACAGCCAAAGGGATACCATCCGGTTTAATATCATGCTCGTCATACAGCCGCGGTGCCCACGGCTCCCATTTTGAGCTAGTCTTCCTCGCCACGTCGACCTTTGGCAGGCGCGTCGCTGTGTCGATGTCGACGGTATGATTGTGCACCGACATCGAGCAGCCGAATACTTGTAGATCTCTGGGCCGCTCGGCAGAGCTCGAAGCTGTATCGCAGAGTGTCAGTGTGTGAATACCGATAGGTAGGCCATGCAACGAACCGATGGTATTTGGAAGGGCTAAAAGCGATCCTTGACTTCCCAGTGAGTCCGTGACTGTGAAAGATGAGTAGAATAGAGTGCTGCGACCCTAATTCCACATTATGAGCCGGCTGTCATGTTATGTATGAAAATTGACGCGCCAGTGGATGCGACGCGGAGTTGTCTCCGAGCCCACGTCCCTGATCAATAATGACAGAGTCTATCTGGCGGTAATCTGCCGAAATATCAGAGTTTCGCATTCGAGACCGTCCGAAGTCACCTTCCTAAAGGACGTGAATAATAGGAGAAGTTGTACTGCGTGTCCTGAGAGACATAAGTAGCCTCAACAACGGTGTAATTGACAGGTGAGGGATTTGGGTCATTGTCCAGAAAGGCGTTAACGACACCGCCAGTCCGCGCATTCGGAAGATACCCGCAAGACACATTGAATGACACAGCCGGGACCGAAACATCGCCAATCCCGTCCCAGTTATCAAGGACCGTGTAGAGTGTGGAATTGTACAGCCCCGGTGTCTGGGAAGGGGGGAGGTCGGCAAGGAGGGGGAGTAGTGTGTTTGGAGTCATCCAGTTGTAGTGGATATCGTCCCCGACCAAGGTGACATTTGGATAAGCCATGGTTCCAGCGGCGCTAGCAGATTGTTCAGCAAGCTGCAGTTTGATTGTGGTCGGAAAAAGAATGTGTATCATTGCAATACAGGCCAAGTAGAAGTAGACGGTCACGGCCCCTGTGCCTGGGACAGACGCGGGGATCGCGAGCTGGCGCCAACAGCTGACAATGGCAGCACCAAGTCCTGACCAAGATGACGTGATATCGTGGATTGCGGTCAAAGTCTGATACGAGGTAACGGCGCGATGTAGTGCAATCTGCTGCGTTACAAGCACAAGTAGCACGCTATAACTCTACACCGCATGTGTGTGTCAGATTTGTATATTCGTGGCCCGATTGACGACGCACGGTGATGAAGACCAGGAGGGAGATAGATATGGTGTTGGATACTCTCTCAAACTCGTCCAATGGTGTCTCGATGACACGCTCCATGTGGCCATTGGCGGCGACAACCAGTAATACAGCGAGGATCGCAAGTAAGCCGAAGTGGAGAAGAAGGCCCACCCGCCGAAGCACTGGCCGCTCGTGGGGTAGCGGGTTTTGTGGCTGGGACGACGCCTGTGGGGGCATGAGAGAGAGGAAAGAGACCTGGAAGAAAACCAAGCGGGGGGTTTAGCAGCTGTGCGAGCGGCTCGGGACTTATCGAGTCTGGTTGCTAACAGCCAAGCACCAGTGCCGCATGCATCAGGTAGGTAGGTAGGATTAAGATCGTTTGATTCCATGTCAATCTTGGTGCCTGTGGGTCTGGACTCGTCTCTAGTACAGTAGGTTAAACCTTGAGACCCTGACAGCTCTCGCAGTCCATTAGCTCCACCGCTACGCAGACCCCACAAAAGCAAGGGATCATGCTAACCGAAACGCGCGCACATCCGGCGTAAACGGATGATGCTGCCTAAGGTATGGGTTGAGGATATGCTCATCGTATCAAGCTGGGGAACTCAGCAGGTATGGTAGGCTCGATCCAGCCTCTCTAGCGGACCATGCACTTGGAAGATAGTCGTTCACAAGTGCTATGCTATGGAGGCTGGCGTTTGATAAGCATAGCGAACCGTAGGTGCCTCGGAATTTGAAAAATATGATGGACATCCGTTGAGATCTTTTAAATCGTTTTTTAAAGGTTGTTTTTTTGTAAAGGTGGAGGGAACCTCATTTTGAGACAGTGGGATGTTTTTCATAAGAAATGGGTAAGCTATAAAGGACCTTGAGGCATTTCTTATCAGCGCCTTTTCGCTCTTGCAAGCGAAGCAGTGACATATCAGTGATGACCCCGCTTAAATTTTCAAACTCCGAGGCACCTCCGGTTCGCTACGGTTATCAAATCCTCGCCTACAGGTAGGTAGGTAGGTAGGTAGGTAGGTAGCATTACACGGCACAGTCCCGCTGAGGAACGCCGGGGCCAGGAAGTATCCCGGTGTACTAGTTACAGGTTCTATGTACACCTTCGTCCCTGACTTCAATATACCTTCCAAGCCGAGCTCGCGAACCAGTCTCCTGTCCCGCTGTAGAACCTAGCCGATATATCGAAGCAACAAACACGTAAGTTACAGTAAGCACATTTTATCTTCCCTTTCAAATATCTGTCCTCAAAACAGGTATCGCGTAGAACACTTCGAGGACTTCATATGCGAATTTTGCCACGAGGCCAATAGAGGCGCATTCATAAAGCATGACCTTGAAGAACTCAACATTGTCGAGTTCATCAAAAGACCGGCGTAGTGCGGGAACACAAATAAAGAGTTGTTCAAGAAAAATGCTCCTGAGTGCAACGACATCCACAGATGCATCACAAGCTAGTAGGGCATGTTCAGGAGTTTCAACCTCAATTTTGCAGAATCTACACACACGTCCATCACGCTCTATTCGTGGAAGCATATGATCGTTGTATCGCAGAATTTCGACGGCTAGTAAATGAGTTGATAGCAGAAGAGAAGTCAATGCTTCTCTGTGCTTCTATGTCTTCACCATGAACAGGTAGTGCCGTAGTCGTAAAGTTTGCGGTGCAGGAGGTTTGTCCTTCTGTGGCTCACGTCGGCCCTGAATAAGGTAGAGTTTGTCCGATGAGTCTACTGCTTCTTGTAACCAATCCAACATGAGAGCGTCCACAGATTTCGCATATGCCAGAATAGAATCTGTTGATGCATTTACGAGTTCAGGAGCAGGGCATGTGAATGGAAGCTTGGATGATGCCAAGATCAGATCTCTAGCCCAACATTTCTTCTCTTGCGCCGCTAGCTCCAAGGAGCTGTTCAGTGCGGCCCGTGCAAAATGTGAAGATGGGAGGGAAAGGAGGTACTGCAGGTATCCAAGGGCAAGGATGAAGGGTCGAACTCGGAGGGGAACTATACCAGTTTCTGTATAGAGTGGAACCACCATGGACCGGCCGTGGACATTGAGGATTTGTCGGAGGAATCTGATCTGAACGTCACAGAGCTGTTTAACGTGTACATCTTCGCTGTCCGGAGATATTTCGCATCCGTGCGTAAGATGGCGGTCCACTCGTGCCAAGTATAGCATCTTCAGTTCTTTTGGAGTCAGGCGTCCCGTGGAGTCTTCAATGGCCATGATCCGATGCACGCAGTAGCGAGCGGTACCTGCTTTCGCTTTATAGTGTGCTTGGAGAATATTTTGAGTGTCCATGCGGAAATTAACTCCGACATATTTTTCTTCATCAGTAATAGTCAGGACTTGATCACCAAGTTTAAACACGGGCGGAGGGTAGGGTGCAGCACCAAAAATCAAGATCACTGTTTTCAACATGTTGATCAGAATGAAATTGACGGCACACCACCGTTGGAGAGTGTTCAGTTTTGCTCGAAGTCCGCGCGTAGATAACAATACCAGCAAGATGTCATCCGCTTGAGCCATCATAGCCATCCGCACGGTGTCGAGAAAAATGTCATCGGGATCTGGGAGCATCACCAAATCTGCCATGAATAAATTCCAGAGAACCGGGGAAGCAGGATCCCCCGTCAGAAGTCCGATTAAAGCTTTAAAGTCGTGGGAATTGGAGTCGCCGTGTTTGACATAGTAACCCATGCGTAGGTAAGTTTTCCGGAGCCAATCGGAAACAGGTCCCGCCATTCCCATTCGTGCGAGCTTGAGCCATAGAGTACAGTGGTCCGTCGATGGGAACGCGTTCGTTGCATCGATGGTAGCAACGTACAGGGTCACTCCACGTGAGCACGCCCAGTCACGAATGCACCGCAGAACAAAAGGAAATTCTGATCACAAAGCCGGTGATCTGGTATTAGAGCATATCTGCACGACCGTTTTTATTTTGGAGATCACTCCATGTTTTTAGGCGACATCAGAAATTTGATGAAATCTCAGTGTGACTTCTGAGTGGCTTCACACTACCTTCGACTTTGCGAGAACCTCCCGCACCGAACTTACTGATAAAAATTTCAGGGTGGAGAGCAGTGGATATAATGACAGTACTGTAATTTAATTGGCATAAAACGAGCGATAGCGGAACCATCGTTTTTCTTTTCTGTGTCACTTATTCCCCTTTAGGTTGCTCCATCTTTTTTGCAATCAGACATCATTTTTTGGATCAAACGCGCGTTTTAGGGTGTGCAGATATGCTCTATTGCTTAAAAATATGAAGCATTAGAGCATATCTGCACGACCGTTTATTTTGGAGATCACTCCATGTTTTTAGGCGACGTCAGAAAGTTGATGAAATCTCAGTGTGACCTCTGAGTGACTTCACGCTACCCTCGACTTTGCGGCAACTCCCACACTTAATTTACAGATGCAATTTTCAGGTTGAAGAAGAGTCTATGTGAGGATGGTACTGGAATTTAATTGGGGTAAAATGACCGACAGCAGCACCATGGTCGTTCTTTTTCGTGTCACCCATTCCCCTTTAGGCTGCCCCAATATTTCTGGAATCAGGCATCATTTTTAGAATTAAACGGGCGTTTTGGCCTGTGCAGATATGCTCTATTCCAGTGCGGTTAGCTTAGATCTTAAAGTAGCAGACCGTTATCTCGGGCCTAACTAGCATTATTCCACGAAAAAAAAAAAGCCTTTGTTGCACACATGTGTTAACTAGGGTAGAACATCAGAATTATGACTTGACATATTGGTAGGGTGGGTTTCCCACCTTCCAATGCACATTTCTCCCACCCAAAGTTTTTCCCACGGTGTGTGTTTGTTCCAAGCCAGTACCTCAAAAATATGGCACAAAATGGCTGCTGACTTGATCCAGGACCCAAAGCCGGCCCACTTCCCAAGACTAATGCACCATGTTCCCGCTGCGTCCCCTCGAATTTTAACTTTTTAACCCCATCAGAATATCGATGGGCCTAATGTATCAAAATTTCAGGACTCAACTCCGAAAGCCACACCCTCTGCAAATAAAATACTCCCGGCATGCTGAAAGTACGCATGTTCATTGATAATGAGGCCAATACATCTTTTATAACAGGGCTATCTTATATGAGGGTGTTCACCCTCATTCTGCCTTTCTATCGACCCCCTAACCTCCCCGATCCATGAAGAACTGCTCACTGAATACAATTTTTCATCCACAATGGCCTGCAATAAATGTGCCCGCAATCAATCATCCACGGACCACTGCCTCAGAGAAGAACAAAATTGTAGTGGGGAAAAAACATTTTCTAACTATCTAATCCGACAACCTGGGGCCAGGTTGTCTTCTTTAAGGCCGCTGCTGCCCTAAAGCAACAAAATGTTTTGGCCAATCCTGTGGAATGTGTTTTTTTTTTGTGTTTCTGGTCTGAATCGGCTCCAACCTGGCTTTTTGCGTCCAACCTGGCTTTTTTCTTGAATGGGCCTGATTTCGCACTTTTTTTTTGCCTTTTCTTTCTTTTCATCTGAATTGGATCCAACCTGGCTTCTTTTCTGTGCCCTTAGCCTTTTTTGCCACCCTAACCCATTTTTTCTGTACCCTAAGCCCTTTTTGCCACCCTAACCCATTTTTTCTGTACCCTAAGCCCTTTTTGCCACCCTAACCCATTTTTTCTGTACCCTAAGCTCTTTTTGCCACCCTAACCCCTTTTTTTTGTACCCTAAGCCCTATTTGCCACCCTAACCCATTTTTTCTGTACCCTAAGCCCTATTTGCCACCCTAACCCATTTTTTCTGTACCCTAAGCTCTTTTTGCCACCCTAACCCATTTTTTCTGTACCCTAAGCCCTATTTGCCACCCTAACCCATTTTTTCTGTACCCTAAGCCCTATTTGCCACCCTAACCCATTTTTTCTGTACCCTAAGCCCTATTTGCCACCCTAACCCTATTTTTTGTACCCTAAGCCCTATTTGCCACCCTAACCCTATTTTTTGTACCCTAAGCCCTATTTGCCACCCTAGCCCTATTTTTTGGTACCCAAACCCTCAAATCTCTCCCAACCTGGTTTTTTTGGTTCCAACCTGTTTTTTTGTCGAATTGGGCAGCTGGGCTCCATTTTGCACTTTTTCTTTCTTTAACAGGTCTGTCAGACTATAGAAATGATGAGGCTTCAAACTGCTCCCAATCTGGCTGAAATTGCTACTGAAATAGTGGTTTTACTCTTTCCTCGGCTTTCTTTACCAGAAGCACTGTGTTAAAGAAACGAATCTCACAGTTGCCCGACATTACCCAGGCATTTTTACAACCTGCTATTCATTTTCTTTAACATAAGGCTTGTCTTATAGAAACTCATTATATATGAATTGCGTTAATACATGAGGTGGCTGTGCTTGCCCTTTTATGGTAAATGCAAAAGGCATTCAAGGTGGGGATTGAACCCGCAACCTCCTGCTTTCCCCACTTCTGAAAGAGAAGCATCATTAACCACTGGACCAAGCAACTGCTATATGTAACAACTTTTGGTCCACCTGAGGTAACTAATTAATACACATATGGTTTGTTCATTTGGGTACCCAAATGAAATGCACATATAGCTAGCACGAGCATGCGAGGAGTTTGAAATTGCCCGTAATGCCGCTTTTTATATCCTCAGGTCTCCACTGCCGACTTCAAGCCCTCCGGACTTTCCGGAGATGAAGCGGCTGACTTTGGGAGGAGGGGTCGAAAATCCACAAGTTTTATGATCTGTATTGGCAATTCACACGCAGACTTTTGGGGTGTCAGGCCCATTCACACGAAGACAAAAATGTTGTAAGTTGTAAGACATAACCCTGTGACTGCACGGAATTGTAAATTATTGAACAGTATATTGCCTATATAGAATAGATGATGACTCTGAGCTTTCCTGCTAACCTATGCATTTTATTCTTCGGATGCCCCCCCCCCATCCGTTGAAGTCCCCCCATATCGCTGATTTTTGCACCCTGCCTCCCCACCCTCATTCTAAGGAGGGCACCGGAAGTGCTCGCGAGAGCACCATCCATAACGGTCGTCGTCGCTGTTTTGATCGCAACTACCGCATTTGGAAAATGGATCTCCGGCCGTACCTTTTTCTCTTTGTCTACCACCACTCTGCATACATTTGCGCCTTAGACCTTCAACACAGCCCCCCCAAGAAAAAGTTGCCTACACATCTGGCTCGTTCATTTGGATACCCAAATGAACCGCACATATAGCTAGGCTCGGGAAGCTCAAGGAATTGAACATCGATGCTCTCGACCAAGCCGCCTTCGAACAACTCGCTCGCTCAAGCTCCTCACCTTGAAGAAGGCAAAGTTGGATCTCTTGAAGTTGAATACTCCCGCATTTCTTGCCCATACTTCGAAGAAAATCCATGCTATATCAGCTGAGCTTGTTGCGGAGCTCTCGATTGTTCCGACATCGGCATAACAATGCACGAGGAAGTTGAACCCACAAAGTAAAATTTTATTATATAGCACAAATTAGCCCTGTAGTAATGCAGAATAATCTTGCCGAGATCTAGACCCAGACTGTCAATAGGTCATCGATGCTATGCCCTCATGACTGCTTCTTCGTCAAGCTCTCCGGCAACTGCACCACCGCCGCGAGCCTACCCTGCACCTCAATGTCAACTACCCTAGGGTGCGCCTCGAGGCACGCCAGGACGTGCTCAAGTTGCGCGATCTGATACGCAGACTGGTTGTTCGAGGTGATGCTGATGGCGTGCAAATTCGGATGGACATCCGCGCCGTTCACCAACAGGAAGTAAAGCAAGTAGCCCGGCGTTGCGCGGAGGCACTCCAGTCGCGGCAGCAGGGGCCCGGGTGTCTGTACTGAATAGGGCTCAAAGAGCGAGCCCCTTGCAACGTGGAACGACAGGTTCAGCGTCCGAATCCCCGGATGACGCGCAAGGAACGCAATCAAGTCTGACACCGCTATGTCGACCTCATTCCCGATTGCGAACGTTTCAAGCAAGGGTATTCTCAACGCGGGGAAGATGAGATGCCAGTCATACTGTGACAGATCTATGTTGTCGAGCGAGAGCGTGGTGAGCGGTGCAGTAGAGAGGAGCTGGAGAGTCCAGCGGTAGAAGTGCGCACGGAAGAGCCATGTGGAGTGGATGTGGAGTGTTGTGAGTGCAGGGCACGCGGGGAGGGGAGGGGTGTATGGGCTGAAACATTCGACTGACTTGAAGGTTGTTTCTGGCTGAGGTGGCGGCGCAGTTTGTTTAGTCTGTGTCTGAGGAGGATGGGAGGGTTGGAACCACGCTGCGATGACAGCGATTACCCTCTGCAGAAGCTGTTGCATCAATGGGAGATGCGTATTAGCCTGAGTACTGGGGTTCTCGGTGGCGCTGCTGAACACGGTACTCGTATGACCGTCAGTGGTTTTCCGGATGGTGTGGATGAATGGAGGCGGACCGCCCGAGCCAGCATCGTTGCCGCCGAATACCGTGAGAGCGGAGTCGCTCCTTTGAGCAACGCCATTCAGGAAAGCCCCGATAGCGTGAATATCCTGCCCCGTTCTCCATTTGGAGAAATGAGGATTGAATTTTACATCGCCGAGATGCGACAGACGGTTGACTAGGCCCTCGAGAGCCTTTCCTACGCTTAGGTATACACCTGCTATATTAAGCTCGATAGAACAGGACAATTCGCAGCGCAATTCCTTGATTAAGGTCACGGAGCGCGAGATTCCAATCGCTTGGAGCAGAAGGAAATTGTCCCTTGCGAATGTAATGGAGTCGATGACGCCGGAGGAGAGCGCACATGGATCCAGCCCGAGGCGAGCAAAGAGGACAGGGGTGAGGAGCCAGTTTATGTGTTTACACGTTGACGCGAGCCGTAGCAGCTCCTGGTCATTGAGGGTGTTGAATACGAGATGCAGGAGCTCGTTGGGAAGGTCGAGAAGGCTGGTGGATGAAGAGCTGGTCAACATCGATGTCTAGGAACGACGTGGCACTGCCGGCCGTCCATCAAATTTGGTCTGATGCGTGAGAGTCATCATTCTGACTC
This sequence comes from Mycena rebaudengoi, assembly GCA_029282285.1. NCBI lineage: Eukaryota > Fungi > Basidiomycota > Agaricomycetes > Agaricales > Mycenaceae > Mycena > Mycena rebaudengoi. The sequence goes on from JARJCX010000250.1 coordinate 106,309, forward strand.
CTGTCGAGGAACCGTTCGATTGGTCTAATTAGATTGCCCCGAAAGGGAAGCACGTGGCTCTGGCACTGCTTTATCGGCGGCGCTTCCGGAGCCCCTCCGGAGCATTCCCGCACCTCAAATTTTGCTGATTTCCCATATGGGTCTCGATGATCGATGAACATTGATCGCTAGACTCGTTACCAGTCTGTAACCGATCTCCAAAAAATGTGGCGAGCACTTTTGGCGGTTACAGACTGGAAAAATAATCTGAGGAGGCAATTGTGAATTTGATAAGAGGTCAAAGTGCAAGAGAGAACAAGGGCCTCAGCAAAATTTTAAACTCCGCAGACAGCTCAATGCACGTCAACGAGTTGTACCAGTCTGTAACCGCCAAAAGTGCTAACGAGTCTAATTGATCGCGCTCCCTGATGGCGCGCACAGCGCGCCTCCCACCTTATCCTGAGGATTTTGACTATGGTTCCTTGATGGTCCCCAGCGCTTGTCGACTTTTCAGCTTGGCCCCCAGCCTCCCTGTACTCTCAATTTTGCTTTCTACTTGAATATACTCTGTTCCATGGGAGGAAATTTGTCTCTAAGCGTGCATTATGATTTCGGTGATTTCCTTGGCATATATATCCCGACCCTGCTTGCTAGTTGCCCGTCGGTTTATGCACTCTCTTGGCACCCCAACTGTTTCACTGGACTTTTTTTTCTTTCTCTGAGCACCGGCCAATTTTCGGAACGAGTTCAGTCCCTGTGCCAAGGGAGACCTGGATTCTATCGGTACCAGGAACTTTGAACTTCGATGCTAATGGCGGGATGATGATTCATGCACTGCTGAGCTGACACCTGCCAGCAGAGGGACTGACAGAATGATAGTAATAGTTCGATTGGTCTTTTCAGATTTTCCCAAAAGGAAACCACGTGTTTGATGAACGGCGTCGGCGTCGGAGCTTCGCCAGAGTCAATCCCGCCCTCTCCCCCCTCCCCTACTCGACTCAGCAGTCTGTGTCCCAAAGGATAAGCGCAGTGCTAATCTGTCAATATTTTCGACAATTTACTTTCATCCAATAATACAAACCTCATGAGCAGGTGGTTCAAAGATGTATACATAATTTTCAAGGTGAGTTCTTTGAAATTTCGTATCCTGCGTAGACCACTGTAATAAATTGCGGTAAATGAACATGTGTCTTCATCTGCCACATAGTGGCTTCGTGTATCTAGGGATTCTCCTAAAACTGAGTGAGCGAAATTCAATACCATGATATTGCCATAATACACGAATTTTGGGGCCAGGAAAATGCCAGGCGCGACGCAACTCTGAGGCGGGAAAGGGGCGGGAAGGCGCGCAGTGGCCGAATTGGATCACATCTCGGCGCCGACGCTGTCAATGAATCGCGTGATTCCCTTTCGGGGAAATCTAATTAGACCAATCCGAATCGAACGGCTCCTCTAACGGCTTCCCCATGCTATTTAAACTCTCACGTCAAAAGGCTACTTTGATTTCTCCGACAAAGGCGACCGTGGAACGTATGGGAACAGGTCCCCGTCGGCCACCGACCCTTCGAGCCCGTAGCCCTATACAAAGAGGACCTCAAGAAACAGCTTGCCGAACCGGTCTCATAGTGCACTTTACCAGCTGCCGTGAGCATATTCCGAGTCGTGACTAGCAGTTCAAGTTCCTGAAACCAAGAAGGACTGCACGTTGACTGTACGAGAGAGACGGTACCCCTGTGGCGTCAAACGGATTGTCGGATTGGTCATTCTCGGAAATAGCCAAGTGCCTCCCTGATCGGCGGGTGAGTATATAACGGAAATGAAAACATGAAAAATGGATCTCCGGTGTCCCGACATGGCGACTCCGCCATCTCCTCCACCAGCTGTGATTTTTTCATCTATCATCTTTTTCCTCGGTGGTTGGGTAAATCTCTTTGAAGGGATCTACGCGGACCCAGGCTGATTCATATTGTAGGATCTCGCTATATGTGGCGACCTAATACTCCAAGGCATCATATTTGCGCAAATCGCTCATTATACGACGCTGTACGAGAAGGATGTTCTGGCCCTGCGCGCTTTTGTTGCGGTCCTCCTGATAATAACAACGTTAAAGAGCGCACAAGGACTGTCAGTGTTCCCATTACTTCGCCCCGACGCACGCTGAGCTTGTTCGCGAAATCCCTGGGAAAAATTTAGAGTGATCTTGTGGATTCAAAATGTCGAGAACTTCATGAACCTCGAGGCCGCAATCGGGATGTTTACTGGTTCATGGACCACTGAAATCAATCCTACTTTCAGCGCGCTCATTGCGTTCTATGTCCAATTATACTTCTGCAGACGTCTTTGGGTGGGTTTCTCTGCGCCAAGCCACATCCAAATACTAATCCCATACAGGGGATATCGAGGAACGTCTATATTGTCGCTTCAGTTCTTGCGCTTTTTGTCTTCGCCTTGGTAGCCGCCATCGTATCGGTGGGTGGTCTTTGTGCTGAATTCTAGATATGGCATCGGTGCTAATATTCGTTCAGGGCGTATTAACGTTCGCGGATCAGGTGAAGAACGTTACATGGGGTAAAGAAGCAGTAGAAACCTTGGGGTGTGTTTTAACGGGATCCTCTTTAGTTGAGATTCATTTGGGAACGGTTTTCGCCGGAGATGTACTTCTATGCGGGAGCACCATCTATTTTCTGTTGGTGCGTCACACAACCCATCTCATCCACAGTGACAACTGACGGCTACTTTTCTTACCAGTACCACTCCGAGTATGCGTCGCCGCAAACCGCGGGCATGTTGCACTCTATCAAAAAGTTGACATTCCAGGTGCATATTTCTATACCCCCCCATGTTCCCCTCCTTAACAGGTCTTGTTCTCAGTCAGCGGCACCAGCCGTTGTATGCGCCCTAATCAGCCTCGTCAGTACGATAAGCTGGGACCGCGCTACCCCTAACGCCTACATACTGCTCGCCATCATCGCCAGCAACGTGTTGCCCAAATTATACGCGATCTCCGCGATGTGGACGCTCAACTCTCGCATGAGCATTCGCCAGGCCCACTCTAGCACCGGCAGGAGGGGCAGCGGGGCTACGCTGTCGTTCGCGAGCAGACCCCGGCGCACGAACGACATCGAACTGAGCTCGCCCTGGGTGGCGAGCAGTCAGAGTGTCGTGGTCAATGTGCAGCAGGAGGTGGAGACGAAGGATTACACAGAACCCGCGTTCTCATCGAAACACGACCGCCCTTATCAGTAAAAGTAAAGGAGTGATTCTGTTATTATGTAGTAAGACCTTACAGGATGAGCTGTACCAGAAAATCCTTTAGTGTGTTCGACCTCGAATGAAACCGAAAGCAAAAACGCGCCAAAAAGCGTAAGCACAGTGGCGAAGTCGGCGGGGGCCCTCCCCGCAAGCGTGCGACTGTTGAGAAGGTCGAGGAGGAGGGCGTCAACCCTAGGCATGGAAGTGGGAGCGGACATGGCAGTTCTGGCACTAAGGTGTGTTTCTTGGTCTCGTCCGCATGATTACCTTCAACTTAAAATATTCTTTCAGACGGGCAAGACTAGAAACCCCATCTATCTGTTCAATGAAACCGTGGATAAGGGTACTGACCAGGCTGCAGTCTCCTCGGGTGATAGGCACTTCAAGTGCTACGACGGAAATCCCAAGTTTCTAGCCATTAACCGTGCGATGAAATATAGCCTGGATGGTCCGTGCTTGAGTGTAATCTTGCCTTATTGCTCACTTTGAGTCCAGGTCTTCAAACCCATTTGAGGACTAACTTCCCCATAATGCACCGGCTTTACGAAGCCATGATCCGCTGTCAGATCCCCCCACTCAGTAGGAGATCGATCTGGCCCGTGGTGCTACGGTGAGAGATGGGGCCGCTGCCCCTGGATATCTTGGCAAGATTGAAGCTGTGACAAGTTGTATACTAATTAGCGACTGGGATCAAGCCAAATTCGAGTTCCTAGTATTATTTCCCGGCTCCTGGTCTCGGGACCTCGTTGGGATATTCCGTTCATATGAAACCAGTTACCGAAATCCTCTGGAAAAGTAACGGAATCGCTGCCATAAAACTCACGCGACAGTTGCCGCTTTACGCTTCTTCTTCGGCGCCTGGGCAGCTTTCCCTCCTTTCCCGGTTTTCCTGCGTTTGGCGCCGCGATTTTCCTTCTGTTCTTGCGCAGCTTTACGCGCAGATTTTTTGGGAGTCCGTTCGGCCTGGGAAATGAGCAAGCGAGCTTTGAGGAGTTTCTGGGCAGACATGGGGATGATAGCAGTTGTAGAAGCGACGAGTGGGCAGGGGACGGAGAGCGAGAGGATTTTTTCCAATTTAAAACTCCGCTTGCGGTGTGCCGAAATCACATCACCAAATATGTCGGACAGCTGAGGTACCTCAGACTCACACTGACGAAACTATGGCCGTAAGATTCTCTCTCAATTTTTTTTTTTCGATTTATTTACTCAACGCTAATAGGATAATGACCGTGCACCATCACCCGCCATCCCCTCGCCGCCGAGTCCGATACCGCCAAGGCCCAGCGGCCGTCCCGCCCGCCGTATCCGTCTCCCCGCACGGTATCGCGATGAACCACCCGAACCACCGACTCCTGTTGATGTTCCAGAACCACCCCAGCCGAGTGAAAATCCCGTTGAACAGTCTGCTAATACTGCACCCCCTCGTAAATGGGTAAAAACAGAACCCAATGCACACGGGCTCTATAAAGTCTACCCACATCACCCTACTCATGATCCAGACAACTCAATTTCTCTCGACGATCTCTGCCGTTCGTCAGATCTCCTTATCCCCCAAAAACCAGCCACTGCCGCCACCACCCCGACTCCAGCATTTTACCCTTTCCTGAGCGCAACGGTAGCCCGCCTGATGAGTTGGTTCCACCTTGGATCCAATCTCAAGTCCATTGCAGACCTCGACGCTCTTGTTCACGATGTGCTACTTGCGGAGGACTTTGATCCAGCAGATTTAAAGGGGTTTAGTTCTGCGAGGGAGAACAAGAGACTTGACGACAGCGTTGCGGATATTGACAATCCACTGCCGGATGGCTGGAAGACCGCGTCAGTAAAATTAAAACTCCCCGCACACAAAGTCTGTGTTCCGGAGGCCAATGCGCAGGAATTCGAAGTTCCGGGCCTCATTTATCGACCCCTTCTGGACGTAATGGTTGAGGCCTTTCAAAGCCCAGCGTTTATGGAATACCATATTACCCCGTTCGAGTACCGTTTGGATCCAAATTTGGATCCCAATGGCTCTGATATTCGCCTGGAGCCTGTCGACCAACCACTGGACAGTAATGGACTGCCAGAGCTTCCAGACGGCCACCAAGTCGTTATGGGCGAAATTTATACATCCCCGTCAATGCTGCGCCAGCATAACGCTCTCCCGCGGGACCCCACCCGACCAAATCTGGAGACCATCATCGCCGCGTACATGTTTTGGTCCGACTCCACTCATCTTGCCAACTTTGGCCTCGCCTCTCTCTGGCCTTTATATAGATTCTTTGGAAACCAGTCCAAGTATACACGTGCGAAGCCAACTGCGAATGCGGGGCATCATCAGGCCTATTTTCCGTCGGTTTGTATTCCAGTATTGGATTGACTTTGTGATCTGATTCCGGTATTAGTTGCCAGGCTCGATAAAAGAATTCTATCGCAACAACTTTGGCTCGGCTCCTTCCGCAGATATTTTGGCACATCTCAAGCGAGAACTCATGCATGCAATTTGGGATTTACTTTTATGCCCCGAGTTCATTCATGCATACGTCCACGGAATTATTGTGAGGTGCCACGATGGAGTAGAACGACTCGTATTTCCCCGATTCTTTACATATGGCGCCGACTACCCAGAAAAGTATGTTCACGGCATTTCTTTGTTCAGTCTCTCCCTCATTGCATCTAGGGTTCTTCTCGCAACAATCAAATATTTCGGTGGATATCCTTGCCCCCGCTGCTACGTACAGAAGTCTCAGATTGCTGAGATGGGCACAAAGGCTGACATGAAGCGCCGCCAAAACATACGCAAGGATGACGGCTTCTTTCGCAGAATAATTGAAGTTCGTAGATTTATTTTTGAGAAGGGATGTCTTGTTACAGGCGCCGCCGTTGGTGCGAAGCTCAAGGAGAAATCTTGGGTCCCTACTCGGGTAATGTCCACGTTCACCTCCCCCCTCGTCTTGACTCTTAATCTTTACTGTAGAATGCGTTCTCGAAACTAGCCGATCACGGATTCAATTTTTTTCACGATGTTTGTACCCGACCTCCTCCACGAAGTAGAGCTCGGAGGTGTCAAGTCGCTCTTCTCACATCTTGTCCGTGTTCTCTATGCCTATGATCCTGATGTGGCCGTCACAAAATTGGATGATCGGTAGGCTCATGTGCCCTCTGACAAATTTCTACTAATATTTATGAAGGTTCTACAAAACACCAACGTTCGGACGTGCAACTATTCGTCGATTCCATGCCAATGCTTCCGAAATGAAAAAGCTCGCCGCAAGGGACTTTGAAGACATTCTCCAAGTAAGCCTATGAGTTTCGGCAATCATTGCAGCTTTTTATTTAATACTTTCTTAGTGTGCCATCCCAGCATTTGAAGGGCTTCTCCCAGAGCCCCACAATACCTATTTATCTTGGGCTGAGTTCTGCGGGCAGACTGGTGGCTGTACTGTCTGAATGTGTTTCTTCTCACACTCCAAAGTGCACAGCCACCCGACTTTCTCCAGCGTGTACAGCCACCAGTCTGCCCGCAGAACTCAGCCCAAGATAAATAGGCCGGTCATTTGTTCGGTGGTCGTGTGCGTTTGCTTATAATTAATTACCTTCCTGCAGGAAGCGGCAATCGCCAGACTCGAATCAGAGTAGGGGTTCTGCGAAGTCTTGCATTTGTTGTCAAACATATTATAGCATACAAAACTAGTCGCCTGCCCCGCTTCTCCCCTTACTGACGAGTCAGACTTGTCATAAACACATGTCAATGAAACAGAGAGAAAAAAATGAGCGTAAACCGAAGCCGTACGGATCCATCAAGCGTGAATCGTACACTCAGACATATTCCAAATTCCGCGCAACGCAGAGACGGAGACATTTCTGCCCGCTAGAGTCGGTCGGCTGCAGTGTATTCGAGAGTTTCACGCAAACGATGTCGTTGGCCGGGATGGTAAAATAATTTTTACGAATGAATTCGGCGAGAATGACCTGCATCTCTAGTACGCTGGGTTCGTACATTTGTGAAAAGATCGGATGGGGAAGTGATAAAGAACTTACGCGAAGCGCCACCTAGCAGCCATAAGCTCGATCAATTATTTTTTGGTGCAACTCACCCAGGGCAAACGTGTGGACCACCAAAAAAGCTGAGCCTACCCGTTCAAATTCAGTGTTGATCCCGTGAGAAGGAACAATGGACATACAAATTCGCGTACGGCCCAATTGCTTCACCTTGATGTACTTTGCCATCAATCCAGCGGTAGGGGTTGAAACAGTCTGCATCATCTTCCCAAAGGGACTGCAGCCTAAAATAAGAACCTTTCATTCCAAACGAAATCTCTTGAGCAAAAATATTCAACCTTTGGTAGGACGCAAGGGCCAACACCACTTGGTCGTCTTTACGAATAGGAATCTGGGTTATACGCTGGCCAGTCGTGGTAGCGATCCCCTCGGAAAGAGGAATGATTTCGTCTTTCAACGCGACTCGTTCGCGCAACGCAGCAGCCGGGTACATTCTTAGTACCTCCTAGGTAAAAAGTGATAATTCCTCCCGGTGCGAATAGGTTGTTCCATACCTTAATGAAAGCATTCAATAGTGGCAAGCTATCATACACAACGTCACCTTGGCGAGCATTGAGCTCGTCACGTATTTTCTGCTGGAACTCAGGGTTGCGACCGAGTTCCAGCAAGCTGAATGCCAGGGTGGTCGCCTGAAGGACAGTGTCATATGAGTTAAGCCATACATATACATAGCTCCGCCGGTACATACCGTAGTTTCATGCCCAGCAACAAGGAGGACGGAAGTTTGTTCTGTGATTTCGTCGTCTGTCAGCTTCCTCTTGCTGCTGGAAGTATCCGCCACTGCACGGCACACCATCAGTAGAGCAACTCGGTAATTACAATGCCAGAGCTCACAGAGCTTAGTGTACAGATCATGGCCATAATCCACTGTTCTGCTCTCGATAGCCGCAACTCTCTCCCGAAGGATCTGGCGGCCGACTCGAGTAGCCTGGGCTTGAACATTTCGAAGCAGGTTGAAAGATCGGAGATACAGTGTTGCCGCGCGAAAGAAAGCGGGAAATCGTGCTCCGATACCATCGATTAATATTTCGGATTTTGATTGACCTGGCCATCGCGGCCTACGATTACAAATGTCATGCAGCTCCAATTTGTAAAGAAAGTGCTTACATTATCTTAACAATGTCCCCCACCAAGTCATTGTCCAATTCTTCGACTCCAAAAACCACTGGTTATGGTAATGCTTAGAGAAATTGAGGATGTAGCCAGAGGACCCACGTTCGGAGGCGGCAGACAAAGCCGCACTTCCCAGAAGTGGGCAAACATTGATCGACTTTCCACTGTTCACTTCCAATTCGTCCGAAGCCTTGCTGAACTGAGATCGATTGATTGGTTCGAGCAAAATGCACGAACCTTTTTAGCAATCCTCTCAAGCGCTGCCTGATACTCGGAAACAGCAGTGGCAGTGAATCCAACGCTAAGAGCTGCACGTAATCGACGATGTTCCTCTCCTTCATTTCGCCCCGGCTTCAATATAATTCACATCCATGCCCAGCACATACCTTGCAACGAGGGAACGCTTTTTGCGCCATAGAGTGCAATGTTTGCCGCATATTTGCGCTGTGCATGGTGGAAATTGGCACTCTTGATGATGTATTGCAGAGCAAGCGGATCGGATATCACAAGACGCTCTTGCTGCAGAAGCGCCTTGATAAGCTGAGACTTCACCGCAAAAGTCGCTGACTTACCCCGAGGCATCCTCTGATCCGATAGACTGTTCCGTATATCTTCTGCCAGGCAAATTCGTTCTCACCGTACGTCGGAGGAAGCATCAACTTGAGCAGATTCCCTGCGAAGTTAACATCATCATGAGCGTACATTGGGAAAGATCAGCTCACCAAATATCCACGAGGGTGATATTGGCCCTGGGATTGTGCGAAGAGAGCCCTTGCATCTGAGAGCAAACAGGAAGAAAACTCCGAGAAGAGCAGCAAAGGTTAGAGTGGAGTCCATAGCAGTGGGCTCCTGTGGAGACTTCAAAGAGCATCCCCGCCGTTTAAATAGCGGTGGTGCCGTAATGGCGTACTAAACAAAGAGCTTCGTGAGTGAGGCATTTGTGGGGGCCGAATAAGTAAAGAAAGTCCGAAAGGAACGAAGTCTGAAATGGAACGAGATTGTAACGAAGGTATGGTAAGTAGGGTTCCACACGGGTATTGGGTCCATTCGCGGGTTTGGACCCGAGGGTCTGCCGGGTCCGGGTCCGGGTTGAGATTTTCAAACCCGCCGCATTACTGTGGACCCGCGCGGGTAAGCCCGCGGGTACTCGGCGGCCTCGGCGGGCACTCGGCCGAAGCCATTCCCGCTGTTGTACGGCCGGCTAAACGGGTACCCGCGCAATATGGAGGCGGGATTTCCACATGCCGCACACGCGAAGTGTTGATCTGATCCTCCACGGATCATATTTCCCTCTTCTATGCGAGGCTTGGGTACGGACCGAGGATGGAGTGCATTGGTCTAACTCGGCAGAAGACCAGGCATTGACATACTGTGTCTACATGATTAGGCCCATGTACACATAGGTCCGTGGCTACGCCCTCGTCTACCCCGTAGCCATCCCTGTGACTACATACGGCCTCAACGCAGTGAGGTCGAAAGATTAGCCTGGCACCGAAAGAGCTTTATCACCCAAGTTGTCGCGAACCAGGAAGATGAGGATGCTGCGGCCGCGGGTCAACTCTGTTAAGGAATACTCACGGGCCAAGCCGGCGCGTAGTTCGGGAGCGCGTGCGCGCGTCCGACAGATAACTGGCATACGGTATTTTGTACTTACGATACATACGTACCTCGCACGATCTTGCTTCTTCGTTCTGCCCACATCTGGTCGAACGATGAAGCGTACATTCTATATTTTAATATCTACTTCTATAATTACTCACATCGTACATAGTAACGACCTCTATCTTTAGGTACATTAATATATTGGTTCTGCCCACATCTGGTCGAACGAAGAAGCTAACGACCTTTATATTTAGGCAGTTCGCTCTCCGGCATCGACGGGACTTGACGTGCATCGACCGTGTCTCTGTTGCACCCCCCTTTATCCATTTATCTGCGCTCCATACCTCTGAGAAACTCATGCAGGGGCAGATACATCCCGGTCGCGCAGCTTCCAAACTGTGCAGGCGCGGCAGCTGGGCCGCCTCGGCCTTTGTGCAATGTGTCTTGGCTGGTAAATTGATTACTTGGTGGAAAGATGAATTCTTGAGGACCACAGCTGGACACAGAAAATGCGGCCGGCAGAAGGTCATTATGGACCTACATTAATATTCCCCTCACCAGCCCCGGCCAATGAGCCGACCCCGGAGGCACCCCCCCCCCCCCAGAAAAATATGCAAAAATCATCTGATCTCGGATCTAGCTATATGCGTAGTTCATTTGGGTACCCAAAATGGGGTAACATGTAGGTGTGAGGATCAGATTTTTCCACTGGGTATAGCATATGCAAACATTATTTTCCACAAGATCCAAATTTGGGTCGCCAATATTGCTAGGCTTTATCAGAATCGACCCACTGGTTGCGGAGATATATCCTGTATTTATTTAGGATACAGAGTTGGTTCACTTTCGGCGAAAACGTCGGCAGGAAATGGTCCAACTATTGTGCCCAACTTCATGGATAGATTCACCTGGTTGACTTGAACTTGGATCTCGGCTTAATAGCATTAGAACAGGCTGTTAAATTTGGTTGGTTGACTTGACTGACTGACTTGGTTGATTGACTGACTTGATTGACTGACTTGGTTGACTGACTTGGTTGAAATGATCGACTGGCTTGAGATTGTTGTTCCTCCGGTGAAGAGTGCTTAAGGAAATGTTGTGAGGGCACTTTACGGCAGGGTTGTGTTGTGATTCAGCTAATATTGATATCCACAGCCAACATCATCGCAGTCGCTATCAACATTGTCGAGATCGCAAAGGTTCTGACCAGAAGAGATATTTTGTGGCTTTCGAAGACATGGTCATAGTCGTTATCGACATCATCGAGATCCCGATGGCTCTGAATGGTCCAACTATTGTGGCCAACTTTTAGCAACACTAACACAAATCGTAGTTTATGGACTCAGTGTGGATATAGCGGGGATGGTTTTTTTTTTTTTCTACGTACCTTGGCCGAGACACGAGACAAACTCCAACATCTAACCTGGACTCTAACCGAACAGTGTCAAGTGGATACAGAGTTGGTTCGCTTTGTGCGAAATGCTCACACTCAATCTGGATATCTTGGCTTGCGGTTACTTGCGAAAACATCGGCCTGCCTATTGATCGACTTGAACATACCACCTATTTAAGGGATCGGTTCCCGAAACAAGTGCTATGCATGCGAGATAAAATGCGGAGCCACAGATACATGTGGCTGCATATTCCAGGATCAGAGGGATTGTCTCTCTCTTTATATAATTACATGTGTCTGTCCGTCTGAAGCCTCTAAATTCGGCCAACTCCGTGCTCGGCGTCACTTGCCAAGACTTATCCAAAGTCGACCTATTTATTCGGATGCTGGATCTCAACCAGTGGGCAACCTGAGGTCAGCTTCTTGGAGGGAATGCTGGTGCACTTCAGGTACGTTACCTTCGGCTGCTATTCAACATTGGTGTTGACTTGTATGCCCTTGCCAGACTTCTACTTCAATCTCAAACCATGATACAGCGTGTCCCTGGGGCGTCTTTCCTTCAGCATTTTTCTTATCAATCTCACCTTGTTGTATTTAGTATAATTTGATATATACGATGCCCCCACCCGTCGTATATAGTGCGCAGTTCATTCCTTCGAGAGGGAAGGAATGACCATATCGGCATGCTGCAAGCCATAGATATCTTCCGAATGCCAAACCCGATTAAGATGCACCTCAAACTAAGTGGGATGCACACTTCAATCCAGCATTTTCTCGGATTACAAACATAGGCCTCGTGTCATTTCACATTGACTCTACAAGGTCGGCCAGGTGCTTGTAGAAGTATTGGCAAGCTGGCAAGACCGATCTCTCCACTTCATGATTTTTCATGCACTTCTTTATTTTTCACTTTTTAGACCTTATTTTATCTGAATTCCATCATATTCTCCATTCAAAGCTTATTTTATGGCATTTACCACCATTTTCCTCGTTTTCGGCCTTGCTCGCAAAGGAAAATGTTAGCATTTTCTCGGATTAGAAACATAGACATTATCTTGGATGTTCAAAGAAGCCTCTCACTGAGGCCAAATTTGACGCAGGTGAGAAGTGCAACTGACGGTGCAGATGTCCGAACTGACGCTGCGAGGCGCTGGTTTGACGTTGAGAATCGGCGCAGTAACGCGTTTGTGACATTGACATTCAACTGATGCTGATTGACGTTGCAGAAGATTTTGTTGCGTATTTTCTAAAGCCTCATCGCCAACTATCTGCTTGTATCCCTCTTTTAACGATGTATCGATGACTCAAGTCGATGCCCCCCAAGATGGGGAGGTCGAGGACGGCACTCAAGTTGAGTTCAGCACCAAACGTCAAAATGAACTGACGCAGACTGACACGTTGCATGCGTCAAATGTCAGTGCAGCGTCAAAATCCGGGATAAACGAAACGCGACGTACACACCCGATTGGGAAGCGCGACACACACCGCCAAGCGCGACACACTGCAGATAATCTGCGACAGAGTGTCGCACTTTGTGTTTGACCCACGGCAGAGTGTTGCACTTGTTGCAGAGACACGACACACTTTGATATCGACTCAAACATTCACATTCAACTCGAACCAATTTTATTGAGAGAGATCACAATGTAGTCTAAGTAAATGGCGAACGTTATAGATTTAGATTTATTGAAGAATAGAAAGTGTGAGAAAAAATCGGAGTAAGTTTGAATGAAGCTTACCGAGTAGATCGTGTACTGGTAGGACGGGCCTTCTTTGAGGGTGATTGGCCGATGAGGTTTTCCGCCGAGCGTGTGCGTTTAATAGGAACACGGCGGGTCACCACATCGTCCTTTTCATCCCCTTCCTTCCGCTTGCCTTTGGCCCTCGTGAGCGGTTCCGGTGGCGGCGCCACCATATCGGACGAAAACGGTGGCGAAGACGCCGGAGAAGCAGGTAGAGTTGGTAGCTCGGTTGCAGGGCTGAAGGCCGACCAGTCATAGGAATAGTAACCAGCGAGTGATGGGGATGCGAAGTCACCAGCGGAGAATAAATTCTCCAACCTGGGGATGGTGGACAGGTCGGTCTCAAGCATGCCAGAGGGTCCAGCATAAGCCGGGGCGGCGATAATATGGGGGGGGGAAGGGCGGCGGGGACGACGATGTGGTGGTAGGAGGAAGAAAAAATAAAATGCATGGCCCCATGATCCGTCGTGTATTTTCAGTGACGTGCCATTGAAGGCAAGTGTCGCACTTGTTCTTAGGTGGTATCAAGCGCGACACTGTGTCGCGCTTGCTGATGTGTGTCGCGGATCCTCATCGGGTGTGTACGTCGTGTTTGGTATATCCTCGTCAAAATCCCTTTACCCCTCATGCAATCAAGAGGTAATTTTCTACTCACACACCGCCCGCAAAAAGTGTGGTCTCGCCATGAGCCTTCTCCCGATACCAGGCGGCAGGAGTCGACTGCTGATGTTAGATGCGCATCGATGCTGCATTCACTGAACCATTTGGGATACATCATGAACGTTGAACGTTGGGCACCTGCCTCGCTTTTTGAGCCCGGATCCATCGGCGAGCTACACATTACGTTTCGAATGCGAAGCTGTCGGCATTCCCTTAGCACTGACGGTGCTGCGACCTATAAGGGAGTGGATTGCCCCAGGACCCACACAATCGACCCCCACCATGTCCTTGACTCAACTCCTTCTTCGTGTCACTCTCATCGCTGCTCTGGCCGCCGCCTGCCTCGCCGTCGACAACGTACCCCCAATTTCTCCCACGCGCACCCGTTCCCGCGCTGCCCCCGCTGTCACCACTCCGCAATGCAACCCTCAAGATTGCAGGGCCGAGTGTGGGAGTGGGTGCGGTGGCGCGGGTGAGCAAAGCGCCTCAGGTGCAGTTGTACGTGTACTTCTGGCTTGACTCCGCTCTCGACACTTACACGGATTGCAGGCGTGTTTCTGCGATTGCTGAGTCTGGTTCCACCACATACTGCTGTGGACCACGCGAGTATAATATACCCCCCCCCCCCCCCCCCCCCCTGCCATACGGTACGCTCCCAAATATTTCTGCACCTTCCATGTAATTAATATTCACAGGGTCGGTCGGACTAAATCGAACATGGTGCGATGGGACTAGGACATTATTCGAGGCTTCATGTTGCCTGACAGGATGCACCTACATACTCATCTTGGCCAATGTACTCGCTTCTTTGCGTGATTTCTTTTGCATCTGTGCCAAGGCATCCAGCGCACATTCCAGCTTTTGTTCTCTCCCACAATTTCCACATGGTGGTGGGAGTGAAAGAGACGACGTGGCAGCGCTGATCGCCGCGACGCGGACGGACGGCGGCGCCACGCAGCGGCAAATAAACGCGGCGCGAGTGCGGTGCGGGCGGAGCGAGGCGGGAGCGAAAATGCTTGGGCCGGCGCAAGGAGTGGACGTCGGGATTATCGGGCGGAGGGCGGCAGCAGCGGCGGGCAGAGCTCAATCAAAAGTCGGATTTTGTCGGCGGGATTTGGGATTTGCGCCGGCGAAGCGCAGCGTGGAAAGCGTGGTTCCACTGGAAGGAAGCGCTTAGAGGCGGCGACGCGTCGGGAGGAGCCGGGAAGCAAAAGCTGGCGCCAGCGAAGCAAAAGGGAAAGAGCGCGGACGGAACCGGCGCTGTCGGAGATATGGGGGTTGCTTCGTGGGAGGCGCACGGAGCACCGCTGGGGAGGACATAGGGGGTGCCGGATTCGTCGGGGATGCGCCGTGCGAGGAGACGAAGCAGTGAAATTCATCCAACAGAAGCGTCAATCTTTGAATATTTTTTCAACTTTTTGCTTGTGATCTCTGTGGAAGACCATACTCTGCAATAACCCATACCTTATGGTCTCCACCGAGGGGTATGGGCTAAGACAGAGGCGACTGTAGGAGAAATCAACCTAGGATATTGGCCGGACGTGAATCCAACGGGCAAGTAGTTGTTTTCAAGCTGCTTCGACGAAAGATCTTACTATGTTTTGGACGGAGCAGCCGAAATGTGGGTTTTTTGCACCATATAATTTTTTCAGACAGAGAACTAGTAGGTAAAAGTTTGGCTGGGGGGGAATATGCATTGGAAGGGGTACTTGGACCCTAGGATTGACCCATAATATTTGAATATCGGGATGATACCCAGAGCATATGAGTGCAACGATGGCTTGGTGTTGGGAAGAATATACTAGCCGTCCCTTGTGATGCCCCGATTCAGATTCCTCGTCGATTTCGATGCAGGAGACAGCCAGGTTGATTCGGGTTCTGAAGAAGGAACGAAGACACACTACCTGCATACATGATTGACTGTCCCAAATTCAATTCTCCTTCCTCCCCGCCGTGTATCACGCCTAGGCTCGATACCAGCCTCTCTAGCGGACCACGCACTTGGAAGACAGTCGTTTACAAGTGCTATGCTATAGAGGCTGGGATTTGATAACCGTAGCGAGTACGAAGTGCCTCGGAGTTTGAAAAATATGATGGACCTCCGTTGACATCTTTGAAATCGTTTCTGAAGGCCTTTTTTTGTAGAAGTGGAGGGAGCCTCATTTCGAGACACTGTGATTTTCTTCATGAGATATTGGCAAGTTATAAAGGACTTTGAGGCCTTTCCTTTCTGGCCTTTTTGGTCGTGTAAGCGAGGAAGTGACATATCAGTGATGGCCCCACCTAAATTTTCAAACTCCGAGGCACTTCGTACTCTCGGTCATTCCGACAGCTTTTGAGATTGGTCCCCACAGATCAAAACGCATATGGTAGTTACTACACGTGGTTTCCGGAGCCTCCGAAAACTGTTTGGTCGCATTGTTTGCCGCCACTCTCTTTTCTTCCACCACCACCTTGCTATGCCAAACCTCCTTTGGCCTGGTTGCACTCCACCCCTATCCACCCTCCCATCCTCTTGGCCAATCCCTATCTTTTTTTGCCAGCTGGAGTTGCCGTACCAGTGGACTTGCCCCCTTTTTTTTCAGGTGCACCAAGGTGGCACACAGGTCTGTATTATCGCATGCTTTCTTTCGCCCTTCATCCATGCATTTCTGTTGATTATTATCAATTATACCCTTCCCTTTTCTCCTCTTGCTATACTGCTCCCCTTTCAAGTTTGCGGGGATCCGCATGCCACTGCACACCACTCCGAGTCCATAGTACATAATATATGTTGTATTTGGAATTTTGTTACATCTGAATACACTGTAGTGCTTTGGTGCTGAAAATTGGCTGCAAAATACTGTCCTACCTTGGAATATGTCCACGTCTTTGGAAGCCAATGTCGAGTTTACTGAGTTTGTTGTTTGCAGCCGGAGCGCCGGCGAGTCACGTGGGTTAATTGCCTAAAGCAGTTTGATCTGTGGGGACAAATCTGGCGATCTGGCACCTAACATTTTGCGGCGGAGCCACTAGTAAAACACTTAAAGACTGGATTTACCACAGGAGGCTGTAATAACAAAAGTTGTGCTGGTTGGGTCATATAACTCACTTATCGGAGAGAACATTGAATGCACATCAAATAATAAGCGAATTGGCGGGCTGTGGGCGGGATGCAACATCAGAAAAGAGTGTAGTAGTTATTGGGACATTGGTTTCATGTCACTATGTGCTTGCAGATAGCCACAGGTTCTTGCTAATGAATTGTGGCAGATTTTTTTTCTCAGGAAATTTGATGGCCCGTGATGGCTCTGCTAGAGCCCTTGGAAATGTTAGCTGACATAATAGCTTCCGCCTTGCTTCCGCCTTGCTTCCGCCCCAAAACCTCCATGACCGCCCACTGTGTCTCCCCAACCCCGTAACGTGTGGTGGGTACTACGTAGGAGTCTGGGTGAAAGCGGTGGCGAAACAGAAGCGCCGGTGAAGCGCCGACCTCCGTTGGCAAACCTTTTGATGTGGGTTTGACGTGGGTTGGCCGTTGGTTGACGTCGGCCGACTAGCGTCGGCAGACCCTGCTGGGCCATGCTGTTCCGTAGAGATTTCTTCAGCCCTCATGACGGGGAAAGGACGGAGTTGCCCGTTGTCTACCTGTCGACATGATGGCCATGCCCGGCACGAGAAGGACCGCTCTTTCTTCTTGACCACGTGGCACCCCGACTAGGACCCCGGAACTAGGCACGCGCCACTCGACATAGTCGCGTCGCCCGACGCGCACCCTTTGCATTCAAGACCTGTAGCTACACGGAACACTAGTACAACCCGAGATCTACAATAAGTTGAAAGAGCGATGTCCCAAAACTCAGGAGGAACACCCTCATCGACACCGCCGGCACCAACAGCGCCACTCAATACTGCCGTAGTGAAAGACATCGCGGCGAGAGCATCGCTGAGAACGCGGCCACAACTTATCGACGCACTGAAAGGTAAGGGGAATGTAGTGGATGTGGAATCGGCGAGGAAGTACCTGGAGGGGGCGCATTGGCTGGCGAAAGGCGCCCCGTTTGTGCGCGGTGACCTCTTTGCGATCTTGATCCGAGTGTCGCTGATGCCGAAGACATCGATAAGCCATATGGGCGAGTCGTTGCGGGCGTTGGCGTTTATGGGGGAGGTGATAGATACGGAAGTGGCGCAAGAGATCGCGGACGCCGTGGGGGAGACGATGGGGCCGTGGGTCGAAGGCTTGCGTGATGGACACCACGACGTGCAGCAGGCGCTACGTGAAGTGTCGGGGGCGTCGTCCACCATAGTGAAGATGGTGGAGGACGCGCGCGAGGAGATAGGGGCCCTGTCGACTCAAGTAAAAGAGCTGCAGGAGGCAGTTAAGGCGAGCGAGGAGGCTGCAAAGACGAGTCCGGAGGCGGCAACGATGGGGCCGCCGGGCATAAGGTCGTACGCAGCGGCGGCGGCCTCGACGATGACGTCCGAGCAGGCCAACGTGCTAGCACGGGAGGCGCGCATGCGGAAGCAGATCTTGGTAGATAGGGCGGCTGACGCGACTTCCGACTGCTTGAGTGGTTTGAGCGAGCTGGAGCTGAAGCAGAAGGCGAATCTCGCGCTCACCATAATGACTGAGAAGAGGGACGATGCGTCTTTCTCGGGAGCACGGAAGCTCGTTAACGGGGGGGTGGTCTTCGACTGCAGAGACGACGACATGGCAAAGTGGGTGAAGCAGCCCGAGGTCATGCAGAATTTCGTTGCGGCGCTCGGGGGTACTTGCGTATACAAGCCCCGGCGCATCGAGATGGTCGCGGAAATGGTGTCGGTAGAGGCGGTGCTGGAGGACGCGGCGATGTGGAGGTTGGTAGAGTCCGACAGCGGGATCGCGAAGGGCGGTATAAATGGGGGGCGGTGGATTAAGGCGCCACAGAGGCGTTCACCGAACCAGAAGGTCGCACATGTAAAGGTGGACTTTGCGACAGCGGAAGCAGCGAACCACGCTATTGACCACGGGATTTTCATCCTGGGGAGACGCGCACGGGTACGAAAGTCGGAGGAGGAGGCGCGGCGATGCGCGAAATGCCAGAAGTACGCGGGACACATTGCCCTCAATTGTACCGAGGAGGCGGATGTCTGCGGAAGATGTGCGGCGGGTCACCGCACTGCGGACTGCACGCTAACGGACAGGGAAAGTTTCCACTGCTCCAACTGCAAGGTCAATGGACATGGGGCGGTCGATAGAAGCTGCCCGGTGTTCCAGAAAGAGCAGCAACGCCAGCAGGCGAGAGACCCGACGACAGGGTACCGGTATGTTCCCACCGCAGACCCCAGGACGTGGGCAGCACCAGCGCGCGCTACAGCAGCGACGACAGAAGATGGAGGGAGACCGAGCGAGGCAGACTGGAGACAGCGGGGGAATGGAAATGGGAGGCTCGCGGGAGGGGCGCCGGGCCAGGGAGGGGGGGCCCGGGTGCCGGATTCCGGATGGGCGGGGAGGGGGAGAGCGATGTCGGGTGCGGGTGCTGGAGCCGGGACTGGTAACAGGTGGTCGCGAGACGGTATGTACCAGCCCACGATAGCGGACACCTTCGCACCCCGAGCGCCAAGGGTGCGGACGGAGACGTGGGGCTGGGGGAGGCCAACGGCGAGCCAGCCTGGCCAGACAGCGATGGGCACGGGAGCAGCGGCGGGCGGAGGAGCGGCGGCGGCGGGCGGAGGGGTAGCGGCGGACGGAGGAGCAGCGACGGGCGGACGAACGACAGACTGGAGCGACCCCGAGAACCCCACGACTTTGCCACAAATCCCCGACTTCTGCGCACAGGTCCCGGCCGTATCCGTGGGCGGCACCAATGTCTGAGCCACCAAGCAGACTACGCATATGGCAGCAGAACCTGGATCGCGGACTCGACAATCAGCACGAATTACTAGTTTCAATGGGGAGGGATCGGTACCATTTCGCGGCCCTGCAAGAACCACACATCGACTTTAAAAACAATACGCGGGCGAACGGGTGGTGGAGGACGGTGTACCCTACGGAGCATGGGGAGGAGGGGAAGAGAACGCGGGCAGTTATCCTGGTGAACGTGACCTTGCCGACAAACAGTTGGTCGCAGATCCACATCAAGTCGGCGGACGTGGTGGGAGTGGAGTTCAGGGGAGCGTTCGGGACCCTGCGCCTAATCAACATATACAATGACGGGGAGCACGACAGGAACCTAGTCGCGGTCCGGGACTACTTGCGCAGCGAGGAGGCACGTCGGCACCCACCAGGTCCGGTTTATTATATCCTGTTGGGGGACTTTAACCGGCACAGTCCGTTATGGGATGAGGAGCGTAACCATCACCTTTTCACGCCCGAGGCGGAGGACGCCGTCGCATTGCTGCTGCAGCTACTGGGCCAATACCGAATGGCCATGCCGCTGCCCAAGGACATTCCGACGTTGTGCACCAAGGGCACAAAGAACCTTACCCGGCCCGACAATGTATTCTGCAGCGAAGAGTTCCTGCACTTCTTCGTATCCTGCAACGCGTATCCGGACCGCACCCCGGGCACCACAGATCACTTCCCGATTATCAGCGAGATCGACCTGACACCACCGAGGAGGGAGGTAGTAGAGCGGATGAACTGGCGGGCGGGCGATTGGGAGGAGTTTAGGAAGATGTTGGCGGGTTTGCTGGAGGCAGAGCCGATGGTGGGGGGGTACGCGAGCGTGGAGGAGGTGGAAGCGGCGATAGGACGTCTGGATGCGGTGATAAATCAGTGCGTACAGAAACATATTCCCCTAGTGAAGATCAGCCCGCATACGAAACGGTGGTGGACGGAGGAGCTCACCAAGCTCAAGAAGGAGAAGGAGGCGTTGAGCAGGAAATCCTGGGGACAGCGAGCAGATGCGAGGGCGGAGGTGCACGAGCAGTTCAGGCGAGCGCGCAACAATTATTCGGACATCTTGCGGAATGCACGACGGACACATTGGGACGAGTATATCGAGGGGGTGGATGGCGCGGATGTGTGGACGGCGGGGGCATTGATGAAGGGGACGGGGACGGATGGAGGGAGAACGAGGATCCCGGACCTACGGAGGAGGGGGCCGGGGGGGAGAGAGGAGGTGGCGGTGACGAACGAAGAGAAGAGCGAGTGGCTGGTGGAGGAATTCTACCCGCGGCGGCGCATAGGCGCCACGGAACCCTCGGAGGACACGGAGTACCCGCAACCGCTATGGAAATACGCCCCGCTCACCGAGGAGATACTGTACAAAGTCGTCAACAAGTCAAAACCATGGAAGGCGACAAGATCGGGCACCTTTCCGAATTCGGTGTACAAGAACTGCGCGGAGCTACTCGTACCCAGGCTCAGCGTCATCTACCGGGCGTTGGACGCCCACGACCACGAGCCCGAGGACTGGAAGATCACCGAGACCATCGTCGGGCGGAAACCGGGCAAACCCGACTACTCCAAAACTGGTGCGCACCGCCCGCTGATTTTATCGCATGGTCATGCAAGGGTACGCAATGCGGGGAAGAATTATCAGCTAACGGTGAATGCGGAGAAGATGGGATTGATTCCAGAGAATCATTATGGGGGACGGCCGGGGCGGACGGGGGTGGACATGATCCAGGGGATTGTGAAGAGAGTGAAGGATGCGTGGAGGAAGGGAAAGGTGGCGACTCTGTTGTTGCGGGACGTGAAGGGAGCTTTTCCTAGCGCGATGCTGTCGAGGATCAAGCACAACATGCGCATGGCCGGCGTGCCTGTGGAACACGTTCAATTCCTGAAGCGAAGATTCGAAGGAAGGAAAACCCGCCTGGTCTTCGACGATCATATGTCGGAACTGTTCGATATTCTGGACGGGCTGGACCAAGGCGACGCACAATCGGTGGTACTATGGATCTTCAACACCCTGCCGCTGGCGAGAATCGACCCTGACGCGGGACTGTATATCGACGATCTGAATGTTCTGGCCATCGGGGATGATCTGCAGGAGACGACAGCGAAGATTGTGGACGTGGTGACGAGGGAGGGGGGGTTTAACGAGTGGGGAGTGACCCACAACAGCGGGTTCGGAGCCGAGAAAGACCAAGGCTGCCACTTCTCGCAGAGGCGGGTGTTGGAGGAGCGGCAAGACGGACCGTTCAGGCGAAAAAGGGTGTGGGTACCGGAGCCGCGTCCGGGCCTCGTTATTGACGGGGTGGTGGTGAAGCCCAGCGCGGCGGTGAAGCTCGTGGGGGTGTGGCTGGACGAAGGGTTGACATTCAAGGAGCAGCGGGCGGCGGCGATTGCGAAGGGGCATGAGTGGTTGGTGATGTTCAAGCGTATTGCAACCGGATCGAAGGGTATCGGGACGGCTTACATCCGACAGCTATATCTGGCCATCTGCGTCCCTCGGATGTTCTACGGAGCGGAAGTCTTCCTTGCGCCGGTGCACCAGAGGAGGAGAGGAGAGAACCGGGTGCGGGACAACAGGGCAGTAGTGAAGAAGATGCGCTCCATCCAGCTACGGGCGGCGCGGATGATCGTGGGAGGGATGGTCTCCTCTCCTGGAGACATGCTCGACGCGCACGCGGACCTCCCTCCCATCCACTTGGCGATAGATCGGCACCTACAGAAGGCTGCGCTGCGCTATGCGACACTACCCAAGACACATCCGTTATTCAAGGCCGTCGGAAACGCGGGGAAAAGACACGTACTAAAGCACCCGTCGCCTCTGCATTTCTTAATGAACGCCTACAAGGATGTCAAGCAAGGACTGGTCGAGACGGTAGAGGCGGTGAGAATGACGGCGGGCTGGAAGGCGAGGCTGGACGTGCGCGTTGCCTCTTCGAAAGAGGAGGGCAAGAAGATGGCGCTGGAGGAGACCGCGAGGGTGACGCTATTTTCGGATGGCTCGCTCATCGATGGGATGGTAGGAGCAGCAGGGTTACTGTGTGTGGACGGGGTGGTGAAGCGGTCGAAGGGGGTGCGGTTGGGGTCGGCGACGAGGTACGGGGTGTATGAGGCGGAGGGCGTGGGGGAAATCCTGGCATTGGAATGCTTGCGAGAAGAGGAGGAGGAGGCAATAGAGGGGACAATTCCATTGGGGTTGGACAACAGAGCGGCGATCACGACAACTGCATCCAGTGCACCGGGACCCGGGCATTACCTGTGGGACATTTTTCACAGGCGGCTTCGCAAGGCGACGGACGTGCACGGCAGGGGCTTCCGCCTAAGGATCGACTGGACACCGGGCCACGTAGACATCCCAGGGAACGAGGCGGCGGACGCAGCGGCCAAACGCGCGGCACGGACAGGTAGCTTTGGAAACACCCTCAGGGTGTTGCAGAGCTTGCCCTACGCTAAGTCCGCGTTGGCCCAGACGCACACGCAGCTATTGAAGAAGGCGGCGAGCAAACACTTTAAAAAATCCCCACGTCAAGCTCGGATCACGGAGGTCGATCCCTCCGCGCCATCCTCCAAGTTTCGCAAACTTACAGCAAAGCTCCCCCGTAAACATGCGGCACTATTATTCCAGCTTCGTTCACACCACGCTCCCCTCGCGAAACACCTGCACCGCCTTTCCAAGTCCCCGTCCCCCATCTGCCCGTGCTGCAATGCGACCGCAGAGACAGTCGAACACTTCCTCCACTTTTGCCCAGCCCACGCCGCGGCCCGACGAGACCTACACAGAGCTGGACGCTTAGCGCGTTACTCCAAGCATCTGCTCACAGATCCCAAGCTGCTCCCCGACCTATTCCGCTATATACAGCACTCCGGGCGTTTCCACGCCGTGTTCGGTGACTTCAAAGAAATACCGCGCCCTGATGACAAGACCCCGTAGATAATATGATTTTCCTTTTCTCTTTCCCTCTCCGTCTCGATACACTTATTCTTTTACATAGAGGCTCAGGCCCTTACATATACCTTGCGGACTTTCCGCTTCGCATTTGCCTCGCCGCACTTGCAAAGACACGAGACTGAAAAATCCCCAGAACATTTAGACACACACACACAGTAGCGCAGATTTACATAGCCAGTTGTATTCCTACCATATGCCTTAGGCACAAAGGGAATAAAACACAGATCAAAAAAAAAAAAAAAAAAAAAAAAAAATGCCCGGCACGAGCACGGCGTTGTGACGGCCCTAGCCCCCAAAATAAACGGATGGCCTCCCCCGTCCGAAGAATAAAATACACAGGATCACATACGCACGCATGGAATGGACAGTGCCACAGGTGAGGACACCATTATATACGCGGAAATTCTTGAAATTCCAAATGATGTCCTCGCACACTTGTGCAACGAGCGCATACGAAGAAAGGACGGACCGACGACGTGGTTCAGATCAGTCATAATTGGCCTTCTGAAGAAAGGGAAGCTCAAGACAGATCTGGAGAGTTACAGAATTATCGCATTAGAAAGCTGCGTACTAAAAATTCTAACTCTCCTCATCCACAAGTGTATCACGAAGTGGGCTAACGCTCGCGGACTAATTCCAGACTACCAGAATGGATTCAGGGAAGGATATCGAACCAATAATAATCCTTTCATCCTGCGCTGCGTCAAGGAATGGGCTCGCGCGAAGCAGCGCACAGTATATGTTGCAATGGTGGATCCAACGAATGCCTTCCCTTCCACAGATCAACCGACATTATGGCTAAAGCTCCTGCGAATGGGAATGGGCGGCGCGATTTTTGACTGGCTGCGTATGCTCTCTCAACGGATGGGATATTACGTCCGGCACGGGGACCACAATTCTGCCGAATTTAAAGCTTTCATTGGCTTGCTAACGGGCGATCCATCCTCCCCGGTTCTGTGGAATCTCTTCATAGCAGAGCTCGTCATGTTAGATGATCCAGACGACCCAATTCTATCCAATGTTAGAATCTCTCTTCTGGCCCAAGCAGACGATATACTGCTCATGTCGCTTTCGCCAGAGAGACTTCAACGCAGACTGAACACGCTCAACGACTGGTGCGCCAAGAACTTTACCCGAGTCAACATAGTCAAGACGATCATACTCATCTTCGGCCCCACACCAGCAAATGTCCAATTCTACATTGGAGCAAATATTCTGAACATCACTGTCAAAGAGAAATATGTTGGGATGAACTTCCGAACAGACACGCAAAATATGTTTGAAGAACACTACAAGGCAAAAGCAAGCACAGCGAGGTACTGCGCGCATCGAATCTTGGGAATTGATGATACCACAGTTCGCTTAACACCGAAGCAACATAAAACCATATATATGGCACGTGTCGACTGCCATCGGTCTCACCCAATAGTGAGGATGTACACGTGAAACAATTGTGCACGGTTCAGGTAGACTTTCTCCGTGAAATATTAAATCTTCATTCCCATTCAATGCATGCACCTCTATTCACTGGGACCGGAATTATGCCGCTTCGAATCCGACGCTTCATTCTGCTCCTCGGCTACCTGCAGTACCTATTCACCCTTAAAGTCCCTCACCTCGCCCAGGTTGCCTCAACAATTTCATTGAGCGATCTGAAGCAGGAAAAAAATCGTGGGCCAAGGATGTACTGACTGCAGCAACGAAATTACCATTCGAGTGCCCACTACTAAACTTTTCTTCTGCCAATGATAAAATTGTGGAACAATATAGAAAAGAAGTTGAACAAAGGGCATTAAAATGGTTGCAGAGCGAAGTGGATACCTAAGACAAGCTTTATCTACTACACGGGCGCAGAGAACCCAAAAGGACAAGCCTCTCGCACAGAAAACTCTTTATCTACGGCACTATTTATCGATGGTCAAGGCACAGTCTCACAGGGAGTCTCTGACTTCAATATTACTGTCCACACACCAACTTGCCATAGAAATGCTGCGCTATGCGGATCATGCACTTGAACGCATCCCTCGTGAAGAACGCTTCTGTCGCTTCTGCAAAGCAGTAGTGGAGAGCCCAGAACATGCATTAATTGAATGCCAGTCGTCTCCGGCAATTCAAAATTTAGTTTCTGGGAAAACTGTTCCGCACTGCTCCGAAACTGCAGATTAAAATGGCCCAAAATACCAGTATAGAGTTCTTGAAGGCCATTATTTACGAGCGTTCCACAATCGTTCTGGTTGCCAAATATGTGCACGAAGTCCTCAAGGAGTTCTACTCAATCCCAGTGTATAGAAGGTAAAGATGGTCTGACAAAGGTTTCTCGGTTTTTAGGTTGCATTCTCTCAGCCGTTAAAGGTGAAGATTCGTTGCTTTCAGCTCTACCGTGGGGCACAGGGCGATTTGTGGGATCTGCGAGCTTGGTTTAGAGAGCAGCAGGGACGATGGTGTAATTTATGCTTGTTTTGTACACCGGGATAATCCCTGGAAACCGGCGTTCGTTATTCGGACCGTGCCGTGTAATAATACCTACCTACTTACCTACCAGCGGCGGGTATATTACTCACTGGTTCAACCCGCGCGTGTACGGCATCACACCGGCATGTCTGTTGACACTTGTTTATCGGCGCTTCTCAGCTACATCCACCACAGGCGAGACGTTGTGTCCCTGTGCCGCTCCCCGCTGTCCACCAAAGGCCTAAATCACCCCCTACTAGGTACTCTAAGTCCTCCTCACCTCCCTTGACTTGCAAATCTCTTCCAGCCCACCTCGTCTCCGATCAAAATCCATCTGCGCGCGCGGTATTCGCTCATACTGTCTAGATTTCTTCGGAGTCGTCCTACAACCACCCCCAATCGATTCTACTCTACCCCACCTCCATTTCGCTCCCCCGCGCACTCCCCTCTACGCTCAAAACTGCGCCCTCTGCGCACCTTTTAATCTCCCCCCGCCATTCTGCGGTTTTTCTGTGCTCCTACCCCATACCCTCCTGCCGACGCCCTCGGACGGCTCCTCAAAGTACTCTGAAACTCGAAATTCTCACCTGCTAGCATTCCCCGTTCCACAGATCGCGCCCCAACGCAGCCTCGCCGTTCAGCATCAATTACATCCTCCCACCTCCCTCATTTCCCATCGTCTGCATTTGGGGGTAGGGGTAGGGGTATATTGAAGAGAATAGGTCTGTTATGGGATGTCATCGGAGCTTCAGGTACGTTGTATGCGCTCATATTTCGATTTACACCCTTTTTTCGACTGATCACCTTGGCCCCGCACGAATTCATCTTCGTTCGTCCTAATTCAAGTTCCTACGAGTCGCTCTACATCCCCTCTCTATTCCTAGGATTGGCGCCCCGTGTTTACTGGCCTCACAACGGCCCGCTTGTCCTCATCTCCACGCCGTTGCGCGTACTGCCACACCAGCGGGTCCCGATCGCATCGCCGATGCTATATCCGCATTCCGCGACGTTGAGAACCCTGGTTTCCCTATCTACGCGAGGTCCCAGCGGCCCCAGTACGTCTGTCATATTATTATTTTTGGCTGTTTCTACGCTAATCCATGTTTTCCGGGTCGATCGCCGTAGTTCTCGCTTGGCTATTCACGCAGGACCGCAGAGGAGATGATAGACGAGTTTAGGGACGTAGCGCGGGTTCTAGGTCCGTGTAATGTACTTGTATCTCCACTTTTCTCTCCGTTTTGGTACTAATATGGTGGCCCCGCGTCAATCCATATCGGCTTGGTCTCGTTTTGGCCTCGGCGAAATTCCCCATGTCTCTCTTCCCTTCCATATGCCAGGCACCCCCTTTCTAATGCCGCCAAAGCCGCTCGCTCGTACCCATCCCCCTGTCGTCGCCCGTATCGCCACACCCGTGACTCGCAATCGTTCCGCCAACGCCATACTCGGACACTGCAGCGCTAAAAATGGTGGATGGGGGGGGGGGGGGGGATATATTATACTGGTCCACAGGCTGAACAACGAGTTTACGGAAGACAAACATGCAGTACTGTATGGGTGGTTATCCTTACAGATATCTACAAGATGCCAACTGAGCACCACACCATTCCAGGGGGTCAATCATACAAGACGCTGGCAATCTGTGAACTGGCTGGCCACATCTCGGGCAGGACATCCGGTTAGAACCTCGTGGGACCTGACCACAAGCACAAGTGCGAGTGTACGGGAGGAGTTCTCTCCTCCCAGGTATAAATCCCCGGCATCCACCAGTTCACAAGAACGCTGTTGTATGTCTTTCCCTTTGCAGGTGCATGCGACAACCACAATTCGGCGCGTTCAACTTCCGAAGAAGGTCCACAACCAACAGCAAAACAAAACTCCCCGGTGAAGGGGAGCTAAGTTATAACGAGCAAGCTCGAGAAAATAAATATGGCCAGCATCAACTGGACCGAGCTCGAGACGGGCGGGCTGCAATGGCAGGGGGCATCCAGTCGGTGCGACTGTGCCCCGGACAGAATCCAGGGATCCGTGGTATAGTAGGGTTTCCACGCAAGCAGGCCACCACGTGAGGGCCGCAATGGCAAGGGGGATCCGGTCGGCCAATCCTCCGGAGTGTGCGCCGTGCATCCGTGCCCTGGACAGCACCAAGGGATCCGCGGTATAGTGGCAGGATTTCCGCGCACCTGTCGTGCGCGTAGCCCAGGGTAATAAAGCCGCCTGCGTCACAGAATCCGAAGGTGCGTGAGAACGGCTCAGGAAGCCATTCGCCCCGACTGGCGTCCATACCCCGGACGGTATATCCGTATCCAAGTTCGCGACAAGGTAGTCCAGAGGGTTTTCGAAAAGTGACATCAGTCGTGATGAGCAAATAAGCGAGCCACATGGAGATAGGAAGGGAGCGGAACGATTCGGGTAGACATCCGGTATCCCCGATCATCGCCAAATGTGCCACCGAAGCAGCCTCTCTCGAGAATCAAGGTGCCGCGCCGGCCGGTGGGTCGAGTCTGCGAGATCCATGAGGGAGCCAGCGGCCAAGGGTCCATCCTGGGAGCTCGCCGCATGCTGGGGATCCGTCAACGGTAGCCACGGATAAAGCAGCCTTGAGAACGTCCATGTCGGCCAATCCCCCAAAATATGCGTCGTGCATCGGTACCCCGGACAGTACAATCCCGGCAGGTGAGGTGAGTTTCAAGTCCTGGACATCGGAGAGCAAGGGCCGTCCAGGGAGTGTGTTCGGGCCATCCGCGCTGATTCCACAAAGTCGCCAAATTTGGCCGCATAGGCTTCCCGTTTCTCCGAATCACGCAGCGATGCATCCGACATCAGTACCCCGGACGGTAATTTGCGCTTCTGGTCAAGAATGAGGTCGGTTGGCCAAGTTTTGAAAAGTGGCATGATCGTTGGGACCAGACGTGGTATGCCTGTACGCGGTTTCCGCGGCCACGGTACGCCTCCACTTTTATTTTATATTTTATTTTATATTTTACGTTGATTCTGGTGTGCATTTCGCCTCAGGTGCGTGTGTCTCCTTTTGCCCCTCCACTCCATTCCCCGTTTGTTCCATTCCCACGTCAAACCGAGCGCAGGTTCGCAATCCGCATCCATCGCCGCAAAGCGCACCGACGGTGCGTTCAACTCAATAGCGGCCAAGTGTCTCCACTTTGGAGGCGCTGCGCGCCGCTGACTTGAACCGTGCCCGCTTGTGCATCTGCTCTTGTGTCTTTTCTCCTCAACCGTTGAGCTATCCGCCTGCCTCCGCGCCGGATCATCTTCTCTTTCCCAATTTTACCACAGGTGAGTCGCCCCTCATCTTCCCCCGATGATTTTTACTGCCTCCAAACCCGCTCCCCCCCCGGATTTCAGCGTTGTCTCGAGCACCACCATCCTCAATTCCACCACAGATTTCCCCTGGCTTCTCTGACGTAAACACCCGCCATTGCTGTCATACCCGAGCCCCAACTAGCGTTAGCTATCTGTCGGTCGTTTGTTTAGCAACGTTGCGTTGTTCCTTTTCCATCACGTTGGGTGTTTCAATCTCCCAGGAACATCCCTGGAAGAGTCTTATACTCCTCAATTCATTCTCACTTTTTCCCATGCCTTACAAAATGTTTGACTCCTCTGACCAAGTCCTCCTCAGCTTGCCCGTCCAAATTCCTCCAGATACAGCATCCTTACAGCATGGGTGAGCCGTCCTCCCTTCTACCCTCCTCCCCATTCACAATCTTTGTTTTCCCTCTCAAGCCTGCAAGTCGTCCAGTTCATAGCGCGTTCGGTCACACGACATGTTCACTTGAAGGTTGCCTGTTGTCATCAGAAACCTTGATACACGCCGATGCCGGCGAATCATCAGAGTGGCCGCCGGCGCTGCCTCCAGTCACCCCCGGACTTCCCGGGAGCTCACGGAAACTCTCGTTCCGGCCTTGTCCTCTCGCGCGCCAATACCAGCTTCCAAACATAACTTGATGAATTGCTCAAACCTGTCCAATTTTCAGCCACGAAACAGCGTTCAAACGCCAAGCTACTTAGGTGCATGAAATTAACTCAATAAATCGTACATCAAGTTCAACGATGACTTCTCGTGCACCGTTTCAATCCTGCGAACGAGCCACAGCAAATTTATTCTATAGTATCTCGACTGTTCAATTCGAATTCAAACAGTAGTCACCCTATCATGACACAGAGTATAAGCCTGGGTCGGACTGTTCATACGCTATGGGCTAACATTCCCTACTGTGTTTGCCCGGCCATTCTGACCCTCAAAACGATGTCTGTGTTCGTGCCATAGCCACCGTTTTGAGGGTCAAAACGGCCCGGTAAATATGTAGGACGGCTCTTCAATCGAGCGATAGTTTAACGCTTAACACCTACAATAGGCAGTCAGTATCAGACCACAGAATGGCTGTATTTTGGGACCGAGTAATGAGCGGTTCAGTACATATACATATCCGGTTCTTCAACGAAGAAGGTTCCGGGTGTGCGGGAACGGACTGCAGAAAACTAGAAGAGATCCAAAGCAGATCCGAGTAGACACCGGCCAGATCGGTTCTTTGCGATTGACGCGATGCCGTGAGGAAGCGAGAATTAATGTTCACCGTTTGCAGGCTGCATTTGCACGGATGATTCGAACTTGTAGGGCGGCCGCCCGGTGCCGTTGCCACGGTTCGACGGCACCCGTTGAACGGGTGCCGTTACCGTTCCGTGAAGGATTCTGCAGGCTCATTTACGGCCCGTTGAAACATGGCCGCGACGGCCGTTCCACGGGTTTGATGTTCCCACACTCACAGAGACCGATTTATGGGGAGGTGGCCTTCTGGAATACACTATATATGTATTAGTAGAGCTGCTCTTTCCACAAGAGCAACTCAGAAATGCTGAACTTCAAGTTGAGTGCGGAAGTTGCCGGGCCCGATGGCGGAGTTTAAATTCATTCAACTAAGCTCAATGTATGTCTTTATGAGTTGAACCTTGTAATAACACATAACGTTGAAGCTTCCCATGTTGAAGACATTTATTTACTGTGTGGGAGTCCAATTAGGACAAAAGGTAGCCCATATTTATTTTTTCCCCACCTACGGCCCGTTCAACACCCGTGACGGCCGTCCCGTTGACCGTCCCGTCCCGTCAAGACCTTGTTCAGCCTCTCGGCGGGCCGAAAATCGACGGCCGTTGCCGCCACGGCAACGAGCGGCAGCCCTAATTCGAAGTAATCGGCGGGCTGAATTTTGATGCGTCCACTACGATCGAAGAAGGGCCCCCGGTTCGTGGGCGAGCGTTAGCGCGAGTAAGAAAGCACTGCCTCCCTTCGCTAAAATTTCATAGATCAGGAATTTCACTTAGGGTAAAGGGCCGTGGCGTCACCCGGCATGACCTCGCACTTAAATTTTCTGTTTGGTACTTTAGCCCGCAATTTTAGTTTGGTCCGAATGTTCAGTACATATAAACGAGGATAAGTATCAAAAGAATAACATCAAGGTGCACAATCCATCAGACGGTGGTGATTAAGGCTGCCTACCGGTCCGTAAATATGCAAATGGATGTGGCCGAGGCAATCTTAGAAAAGGAAACGGGGACAGGCCCGTTGCCGTCCCACTCGGTTTCTTCGTTTAGAACTTGCCGCCGGTATTCCAGGAAGTATTAATAATTATCCGTTCTCTTAACGAAACAAGACATGCCTGCGCTACGCTCCGGCAAATGGAAGGAAGACAAATATATATATTTCAAATCAAAATTTCAGGGTAGGTTACATTTATAGTTGTAGTTTCACCTGGGCGTAGGAGAATTTGGGCGTGGGTGCGATGACGGATTCGGGAGAGGGCTGTGTAGAGTTGTCCATGTGAAAAGACAGGTCTTGTCAAATCTACGCCAACAATATCAAGAGTCAAGCCTTGACAACTGTTGAAAGTGGTTGAATATGCGGGGGCAAGCGGGAATTGTCGGCGAAGCAAGGTATGCCCGGATGGTAGTGTTGCTGTGAAGCATATTCTGGGAATTAAAATGTCCTCTGCATCAATATATGTGCCAGTAGACCCGGCTAGTCCACGCAAGAGGCGGACGGTAATAATGCGTATTCCAACCTGAATGATCACGACACGAACATTTTTGACGAGTCCTAAGTCAATTGAGAAATTTCTGAGAAGACGAAAAACCGCATTGGTTTTGATGGTCAGTGAGTGGGGAGGCATTCCAGGTGGAGTGTGTTTTGCCACATAGTCCAACACACTATCAGGAGGAGTTAATCCTGCTTCATCAAACTTCCTTCAAAGAATCGGCAGCAAGATAAGTTCGGCTTGTGCCTTGCAGTCGACCTAAAATTATCTTGTTAAAAGTGTCGACTTGGACATTGGTGGGGGCGAGAATGGCGCGGCGTAGGCAAGGAATTGGATCGGAAAGAATATGGTGCGGATAGACAAAGTCTATAAGTTCTGCAGAGGATGCAGCGTGGTGTAGCATATGGAGATGTACCTCTGGACCGGCACCATCTCCGATTGAGTCAACAAAATTGGCAAATTCCAAGTCCTCTGCGTTCCGGATGGGCTGTGTCAGACGAGCAACTGTGAAGTTGTGAAAGAGGGGCGAGGATTTGATTGAAGCATCGACGACTTGGGCGCGAGTGCCCCGACGTATGACTGGGCAGGTTTGACGGAAGTCACCGAGAAGTATAAGTATTTTACCACCGAATGGAATATTGTTTCCCATTATGCGACGGAGCAGCTCATCCACACAGGCTAAAACCGCCCGATTGGCTGCAGGCGCTTCATCCCAGATAAGTACAGCGGCTTCTAGGAGGAGCTCGCCTCGCGGGTCCGACAGTTCAACTGGAGAGAGTAGCATCTCATTCCTGTCATTTACGGGGACCTTTAAAAGAAAATGTGGGCGTTAGGCAAGACATGAATAGGTCAAGAATTATAATGTTCACTTTGAATGCAGAATGCGTGGTTCGTCCTCCTGGAAATAGTTGTGCGGCAAAAGCAGCAGTTGCTGTGGGCAGAACAATACGGCCTAATGACCTGACTCTGTCGCACAAAGTGTTGATGAGCATGGTTTTGCCTCGGCCGGCTTTACCATCCACGAAGAGCAGTAGTGGTGCGTTATTAATAACTGCAGAGAGGGCATAGTCATATATAGCACGTTGCTCGGGTTTTAGAATCGATTCGGCGTTGTCAGCCCGTTGAGCCAGAAGCTCAGGATTGCTTCCCCAGCGCGCTAATTCATGAATAACCTCGCGTGTGTGGATTACAGGTTCTGGGAGGCCAAAGTCACTGAGTTTTTTTCCATATTCTTCGAGGAGGTGAGCCATCTCTTCGAGCGCAAAATTGGCGCCAAGAGGGAGGGAATTGTTATTTTGAAGCGTGAAGTCATATGCCAATTCTTCGTGGAATGTTTCCCACATGACGAGAGGCATTGGGACACAGTCATTGACCAGTAGATGAACGAGTAAGACACGAAGTTGTCGTGGTGTTCGCAAGGTTTGGATAGCCTCCATCATCGCATAAGTCCCTTCGTTATTATCTGCAAAAAGGCCCAGCTCGATGGCAGTGTCCTGAAATGTGTTATATTCTATACCGTCGATGGTGCGCACATCGGCAAAAGACGAAGAGGGCCTATGCTGTAACAGAGCTCGAAGATAAAAAAGCTCTCCCTTGGATGGGCGCACTGATTGGATTCGGCTGAGATGGGGATGAGAGCCTTGGCGGAGGACTACATGCATAGTAGGAGCTCCGGACGAATTGCCCTGCTCGTTGAAGTAATGTGGTTCGCAAGCCTTGTTTTCTGCATATTTAACCAAGCGGAAGAGACTGAAGTAATCAGAATATGTTAAATCTTTGAAGTCCCGGATGGCATTTGTTTGCGCATCTAGGAAAGAGCCAACTGGGCGTAAGAAATACCGTTCCAGGAGAGAGAGTGTAGGCGCTCCTGATTTACGAGCATACTGGCGGTTAGATATGCTTCCAGGCAAGTGGATTGGCAACGAGGTGACGGCAGGAAATTTTTTCGCTACGTGGAATCCTAGGATTCTCCAGGCGGCCTCTCCAGCAGATAGGTACCGGGCGTTCCAATAGTCCTGGATTTCATCGATGGGATCAGCATCTATTGCCGAATTATCGTGGACTTTGACTTTATAGCGTGTAGTGTCTGCAGCTAAAGAAGAGAGTCATTAAGCATTTTCAATAGGTTCGGCGCAATATCTGCTCACCTTTATGCAGGTATTTGAAGAGGTATTGGAATATGTGTGAAGTGTTGGCAACTTCGAAATTGATGTGGCATTCAAATTTCCGGATGAGAGCGAGACAGTGCGGAACGACCATTTCATCTCCGGGGTTACGTCTGCGGTAGTGAACCCTGCCTTCGACATCGACAGTGGTTTCATTCTGGAGTTTGAAGGGGTATTTGAAGCGGCAGGTGCGGGTTCCATCGGCTGACTCCTTCTGGCAATATTTTGATGCTGGCCGGGTGGACAGAGGATGGTTGTGCATCATGAACTTGCGCACGAGTGCTGCATCCTGAGAATTGGATGGAATTTCTGCCGATACAATTTTATCAATATCTGAAGGATGAGTGCAATCCATAGCATATTTGACGAGGATGTGGGCGTGGGGCAGACCGCGTTTCTGAAATTCCACGGAGTGGATGAAATAGAGCTGCGACCCTGCATGTTTGAACATCGTCTTCAGTGCCTTCTCAAGCAAGTTGAGTTTGCGTTTGAAGACACGGACGACAACAATGGGAATATCGGTAAAGTTTTGTCCCGGTCGCAGCTGTGATTGAATTTCTGGCCAGTCAGGATTGCACGTCATGGTAATAAAAAACGTGGGTCTGCCATACGCCGCGGCAATGGCGAGGGAATCTGAAACTTGCTCCGCCGCCCACCGGTTGGAACCTAGAAAGGAAGCGGGGAGGTATATGTTCTCGTTCGCCTCGACGTTGGATAAGCCCATGAGATTGGCGTCTTCACGACGCAGACGTTCTTGGTTGGTCCGAATATAGGCCAAGCGGGACTCGAGCTCGCGACTGAACATGTCAACGATATACTCGTTAGTCAACCGGCCAAAAATCTGAAACCGTGGTTCACGCAAGAGTCGAGCGCGGTAATGCCACATTTGGGTTGTGGGAATGTCACTATTGGCAGTAGGGACGAACTCCTCATTCGTTCCCACCACACCCCAGCCCAATGTTCCATGAGGAAAGAACAAAGGATAGGCAAGCGGTTCCCAGAACCGACTCATCGTGGATACTGACTGGTTATCACCACCTGTGGTGACGACAATCATACGTCGTGCCTTTATCTCGGAGGGCGTTGTATTCGTGTATGACATGATGGCGGCAATTTCGGCGGTTCCTGTGTCCTCGAGAATAAGGTGCACATTTCGAAAGCCTTGCATCGCTAAGAGACCCAGATGACGAAGAGCTGATGCAAGAGGATTCGTTCGGATTAAAGCTACCTTCAACGCGTCAATCCATTCAGGTGGAATGGTGCTTGACCAATCGGATCCAGCATATGGAGGCAGACTTTCCATGTAACCATCGTATAGTAGCCAGCGGACAGCGGAGTTGTCGTGAGATGGTCTCACACGATGATAGACTCGTCCCTGGATAGCTACGAATGAAGGAGGCCCAGCTAAATCAGGGAAAGGATGCGTGGTTTCCAATGAAGCAAAGGATAGTACGAGGTTCAAAATTCGAGACGAGTGTGAAATACGGGGATCGGTGAGAAAGACGTCATATTCCACTGGAAGCGGTGGCAGCGGCCGTACATCGTTTAGACGAGAGCCTTTAGGACCACAGCAGAAGCCCGGCAGTTCTCCTGTAAGCAGCAAAATGCCGCACCAAGGACAGGCATGTTGGTCTGCACCACGCCTTGCTCCCCAGGTGAGCTGCGGGCTAGAAATTGGCCCAATCTCCCAAGTATCATTCATGGAGTGCTGCGAAATGAGTTTACAACCTGGAATAGAGGATATAACACTAACTGATTAGAAAAGACTCAAAAAGTGGAAGCAATATTGAGCAATAGCTTGTCAGGAATTCGGGTGCACGACGTGAAGTTAGAGGAGGATGATAAAGATACACACAAATATTTGAGGTCTGGTGAGCCCAGCGGTATCAGAGAGCCGTCCAAATGAAGTGAGATGTAGGGCGGTGCCGAAGAACAAACACAGCTTGAAGAGACTCACAGTCACTGAAGCAAAGTGCGCAGCGATGAAGATCCGGAGTAGCAGGAGAAGCAGTGCTTCGCAGTTATAGTGCTTCGCAGTTATGGTGCTGCGGCGCAGCTTACGGATAGCTTTGGGATAGCTTTATATTTAGAGGTTTTTGAGAAATTGTGTGGAAGCTGGTCCGGTCGCCATTCGGCCTCAGTACTAACGTGAATTGAAAATGAAAATAGATTAGGGGCACGAGACTAAGTGGCAATCGCGTTTGACCATTGAAGATTGTCACATCACATGATTCAGTCACAGCGCGTCGAGTTTTCATCCCTAGGGATGAAATTCGTGATGGTAAAAGTCGTGCGCCAAGGCCGAGAAATATGAATAACTACAATGTACCCCCTTGTTCTCAGACAATTCTGTAAGTAAAATATGCTTCCACATTTTTTTTATGGCGTGTTTGATGCATTTATTTGTATTGGTGCCTGGAACCAAACAGCGGGACTTACCGTGGTTTTTGCACAGCCACATAAGAGCACTTGGAAATTCGGAGAGTTCAAAAGCGCACTTTTGTAGCTGTGCAAAATTACATGACGGGGTATTCCGTACTCCCTCCTAAATTAAATCTCTGACAATGCATGTACGTGGAATCAATATTTGACGACGGATCAGCGCCATCAGCGCCAGCAGTGCCATCATCCCGCCAAAATGATGGCTCCTGGCTCATACTGCGCGCGCAGCCATCACGTCGCACTATATATATTTACATTCTCTTTTTGTATATACCCGATCGGCCTAGAATAGCATGATGGGATCATTAAACGGATTCATTCGAAGTGTAAAGTAACATAGAAACGGCAACGGAACTAAAAGGGAGCATGGAAGGACACAGTTGGAAGTAGCTAGTGATTTTAATAAGGTTCAGATGAGAGGAGGAAGCTAGAGTGAATTGTGTCACGTAAATATATGGGGTGCATGGATGGTGATTGAGAACATACATCGTCATAATCGCTTTCGTCGTCGGCATGCTTCTCGTCGGTGTCCTTCTCATGCTGGCTAGAAAGCCAGACGTGATTACTCTTAAAAAATATAAGTAGAAGAACACTAAACAGACTGAAAAGAGAATGTACATTGACCATGTCCGAGTAGTAGTGATAGTCGGCGAAGGGTTTAATTGCAATCTCCGTGCGGCGGAAAGTAGGAAGGAGCAGGTTGGGACGGAACATATTGGAGAAGCGACGCGGGATCAGGAAAGAGAGCATGCGCGCGAAGTCTACAAAGCAAGGTAAGTTGACGATGAATTGAGGGAAGCAGGAGGAATACATTTTCCGAAGAACATTTTCGACGATGAGTAAGTAGAGGAGTGTATGGAAAGGGAAGTTGGATTAGTGGTGCAGGGGAGAGAGAAGGCGAAATGGTTTGGTGAGTGAGTTGGGATTTATTCAGGTTCTTTAATAGAAAGACCGGCGTTTAAAGTTGAACCAGCGATCTAGATTGTCCAACATTCAGTGAGTCCCGATGGAGAAGAAGGTATAGAAAATACCTGACAGTCCTGAGTAGATTGGCCACGACTTGCGGACGTTTTAGATCGCGATTGTTTGCCGGCCAGGTACATAACGGAAACTCAAAGCTCCTTCTGAAACTGCTAGAAGAAGTGCGTGCACGAGAGTGGATTTTGCGATACATAGTGCGCAAATCGTGATCGCAAACCAAGACTCCCACAGAGCCATGCACACCCAGTTTATATGAGATGGAAACCAACTTGAAGCGTGTATAGTCTGCGTCGCGTATGTACTTGTCCATGAAGCGCAGAACCATGTAAGTCAGATCCACAATTTGAAAGGGTGTCACGCTAGGAATAAAAAAAGCAATCGCATATGCTGCTCCGGGAATCGGATTAACCAGTAGCCTGGGAGCCTTGCACCAAACGAAGAGCACAGGAGTTGCCTTCGCGTGTCGTATTGTTTCGAGGCAGCGATCAGATCTGTAAATCAAACTATCTGGCTATGGAAGAGTCAGGTTTAGGAAATTTGAAGAGCGTTGGAGACGTAACGGCAATTCGGGGAAGGAGAGCACCGAAGGTTATAAATAACCCATCATCCCACACAGAGTTTGCAATGCGCAAGATATCATTGCGAGTAGCCGGGCTTGCATAAGAAATTGTAGATTCATTGGAGGACGGGCGAAGAAGCAAATGCGCTGTGGGAAAAAATAAATAAAGAAATAAGTCAGGAGACACAACGCACCACGTCGCATCAATCCACGGAACAGTAAGCAATGGTCAATGGCTGACGACATGGGGGAGAAATTGACAAAATACAATGCCTTTTATGACTTTTTGAAGAGAAATAGTGTGGGTGCGCAGTTTTTGAAAACCGCGGAGCGCAGTTCAATGGCTGCGTACGGGAGTCAGTGATTTTTGGGGGGTAAAGGAAGGACGCAGGGCCGCTGGAAAGCTGCACCGAAGTGGTGGGCAACTATGGAAGAGCACTGCTTTTTTTTTGGCCGATGAACGCGTGTATGGCTGTAATTGCGCCAAGTTTTGGCTCTGTAGCTGACAATGACAGTCAATAATAGTTTTAGGGTAAATGCAGCCAGTGGAATCTGGATTAGATATTTCGGTTACTGTGAGGTGCAAGGCTGCTGGAAAAGTCCGAAGAACTGCACCGAAATGGTTGGCCACTATGGAAGAGCACTGCCTTTTTTTTGGCCGATGAACGCGTGTATGGAACTAATTGCGCCAACCTTTGGCTGCGTAGTTGAAAATGACAGTCAATAATAGTTTTAGGGTAAATGCAGCCAGCGGATCAGATATTTCGGTTACTGTGAGAGCTCGGATCTCAATTTAGATGTCAGAAGGACCTGAGGCGGATTATATGCGATTTATGGAATCTCGAGCGGGGGTGATGGAGGTGATAGAAATCCTAAGACTTGGACTGAAGCGGTGGGCAACTATGGAAGATCTGCTTAATTTTGTTGCCGGAAAGCACGCTTACGGTACCATTTGCTGCGACACTATCAGGCAATTTTGTCAAGAGCACAAAAAGTTCTTTGTCTTGGTGCACGAATGTTGACATGAATAACAAAGAGAGGAAAATATCAATACTGCTCCTTGTAAAGAAACAGATTAATCCCCTTAAAAGACAACAGGACTGTGCGGTGTTTGGTCGCAGTAACATCTGTTCACGAGGACATTTAAAATATTGATGTTTGCGGTTCCGTTTCAGTTCCGTGATAGGATCATGCAAATGAGTCGGGTGACCTAGCTAGCCGTCGCCGAATCGCAGAGGTAGAGCAGAGCCCTGGTCGCCGTCGGATAAGCAAAACTTCGCACCATCTCTTGTCAGATGACAGTACGCATACCCAGTCTGGAACGGATCATGAAAAAAGGGTTATTCAACGGCTGAGACACGTTGAACATCGCAAGGGAAAGGAAAATTCACCAGTTATGCGAAGAGAACCACAGGAAGTTCAACGAGAGGTACATTGATAATTTGAAAGGGAATAAAGTGCCTCAGAGGCTGTAGGGCCAAAATCGAGAGCAGGGGTTGTTATATTGCAAAGACATTTAACTACATTTATCACTTTCGAACTCTGCTAAATTTACTTCGGCTTTGTCGGTGATTGTCGCCGAGGTCGACTATTGCCCTGGGGCACCGAAGGAGGTGGCTGCGACGTTGCGGGAGTGGAAGGTGCAAGAGGTGCAGAAACAGCGGGTGCCTGCGCATTCGACTCGGCGGAAGATACCGAAGATCCCGACGAAGCACTGAATGCGAATGAATGAGCATGAAAAACGAAAAAAAAAGTGACTGTTTTATGCACCTTTCTTGATTCGTTCTAGTAATACCCTGAAGTTTGTGGGGACTAAAGCGAAGTTAGCTTCTGGTGGAAGGGATAGAGTGGAAAAGCCTACGTTTGACTATTGGGAATGTGCGAGGACCCTACAGCGGGCGTTTCGGAAATCGGCGGCGGTTGGAATAGCTGGGGAGTAGGTGCCCCAGCGGAGAAAAATGGTGGAAACTGAGCGCCCATAGAATACATGGGGGGCTGCCCATACGCCTGCGATGGAACGAATCCTTGAAAGTGTCCCATTTGATTGTAGTAAGGAAACGGCGAGTCGGACTGCGGTGGAAAGAATGGCATCGGCAAATGAGGCGACGTTGTGGTACTGGGAGTGCTCTGAGACAAAGATGTCACAGCGGGAGCTGCTGAGGGTGTGGAAGATACTGGTGGTGTCGATTTTGAAGGCGAATCGACTGCTGGTGGGCTGAATTTGCGACGCTTCTGTGGAGTGACAGGGGCGGATGAAGAAGTCGCTGAGGATGAAGCTGCAGCGGAAGCGTTCGCGTTTGATCCTATATTAAGAGCGATGGATTCAAGTTTGACACGGAGGATGCCTGTTGAATTTACGCCACGGCACGATCCGTAGACGTGAACGCAGGTATTGACTGCAGGAGTAGGCGTGTTCACCCAGCGTGCCGAAGATAAGTCAAAGATACATCTTCAAAAGTTAGTTCAGCTTCAGAAATCAAGTCGGCATTACATACTGAATTGTGCTCGCTTTGTTAGTTCCTCCAACATAGTCACTGACTGCAAGAGGGAAGGCACGGGATGAATGGCCATCGTCGAGAATTTCCACAGGGCCAGTAACATGGCCAACTGCAGAAACGAAAGACGTGATTTCATTTGGTAAATGATCCTGGAAAACGGTATGTCAGTGGGTCGCGTGAGTTAAGAAAGAGTAAGAGTTTACATCATATGCGTCTAGGCTAGGATCGCCGGGGATTGGGATGAAAGTCACGGCGTCCAGCGATATCGTGGAATTAGGGAGTGCCTGAGCTTTGCACAATGCGAATACGACAGTGCGATCAGGCATAGTTTCAGTAGTGCTCGAACTGTATTGCCGAAGTTCCGCGGAAATTGCAGTCGCATCGGGGTCACCACAGTGAATATGAGTAGAGTAATGAATATGCCATACTGTATACGCAGTGTTGGCCTTCTGCGTCGGTACCCGACGACCCCCCTTGAGTTGGAAAAAACCGAGAACGTTGAACGCTGACATAGATCAGGGATGTACGAGAGTACTGAAAAATTGGCTCATCCGACCTCGGCCTCTTATAATCATTCCACATCACTTACCGGAAACTGTGCTTGAAGGAATCCAGCATTTCGCAGCTGTCACTGAGTCATAGAAATACCACTTCAGCCAAATTGCGTAGTCCGGAGCTTTGCGCAGAAGTCACCGAACAGGTCATCTGTTCTGTCCAAATGGGGCATTCGAAGATTTCGGATCTCCGCAGATTAAAAATACCGCAGCACAGCGACT
The DNA here is from genome assembly GCA_029282285.1 of Mycena rebaudengoi. Lineage (NCBI taxonomy): Eukaryota > Fungi > Basidiomycota > Agaricomycetes > Agaricales > Mycenaceae > Mycena > Mycena rebaudengoi. The sequence continues at coordinate 147,813 of JARJCX010000250.1, forward strand.
TCCGCAGGAAAGAAATGAGTCGGCAAAGGCACTGCAAAAGCATTAAGCAAGAGGAGTTTCGAAGGGGATACAGCCATATGGAGATAGAACCAAGCATGTACAATCTGATTCGAGAGATTTCGTTAAGAGAACGAATAATCTCTCGAATCAGATTGTACATGTTTGTGCAGTATATCCCCATTATCCGTTCTCTTACCGAAATCTCTCGAATCAGATTGTACATATTTGGCTCCATCCCCATTTGTGCTAACTCCATTTCTCTTCCTCCTCCCTGTTCACAAACTTTCGACTCCCATGAGCTCGCAGCAGATCTCCAGCTTTGCTACAGCTATTCCCCATTAGCGTGTTTTATTTGAGTTTATCTCCATCTATATTACCCTGTTATTTCTCAACTCATTCTTCGACGTCGAATGACCAATGCGCAGTCTCCCCACCGCCTTCGTATGACTCGAGGAAGCAACTGATAGCCCATCCAAGGAAATTATTCCCACTGGACCCGTTACTTCTGCTGCGCCGTACCCGATGGAGTCACTGCGAGCTGTGCAAAACACCACGAATTCGGCCGGAGGAGAGAAAGTGCCCGATCGCGTGAGTTCACCGCAGTCACCAATGCTGCGGCCACGTATGACTTGGAAACATATAAAAGACTTGCATCCTAGACCATTCCACAACCTTTTCTTTATTCCCTCGCCCTTGCCTGCAGTCAACCTACTCAGGTCCGATTATATATTCAAATTCAAGATTCTCGGTTGACTCTGGGAGCGCTTGCCTGCCGCGGCTTCGTTCTCTGCTCTGCAATGGGAATCTCTGGGTCGGATTCTGGTTTTAATATCTATGATGCGTCCTCAAGTCAAACTCTCTCGGCTCAAGATCAAGACCGTCCCCTCCATGTCTGGTGGATGACCGTTTCGAGTCGTTTGTCGACATCTGGCTATCTGCGTACTGTTTTGCACGTCTCGCCGCCTGTGACTACTCTATTTTTGCGTGGTAATTCGAATCTTCGTTTTAGCGTTAGTGCAGATGCCGGTGAGTCACCATTTCTACAATTCTCTTCACCAAATCCACACAGATCCGCCACTTTCACTTTACCTCAATTCATCGGAGCGCTGAGTTTTCGTGACTTCGCAGATGCTGATACCTTTTCCCCTTCCGCATTTCCATATTCTATTTATCCTGTACTCATTATATAGTGTGAATGGCATCGGTTTTCCTACAAAAGAAATTGGTGTGTTTCAATAACTATTGATAGCTCCAGTGTCTACTGAAGGACTAGCGCAAAACTAGCAATTGCCTCCATTTGCACAGGATTCGCCTGTCAAAGACCCGAAGTTTCCAGGCTGAGGAACTACTAGACGGTTGATGTCCTAACGACTTTGCCGCCAGACTACCGTAGCTACTGATCAAGCCTACTGCGTCCTACATGCCGAAGTCATTTTTTCCTTATATAGAGATATTCGCTCCTCGGATCGCCGTAATTCTATGGTAAATCCACATGCAATAGGGTTATCAACAATTTTTGGCGGTGGTTTTCTCGCGCCGAGTCGCCGGAGCGAAGCGCAGGCATGTCTTGTTCCTATTCCTCTACTCTAATCCTTCGTTCGCAGCTTTTTAGACTCTCACGCGCGCGCAGTATGCCTACAGCTATGTTCCATTTAAAGCCACGGAGCTCCGCTAAAGCACCACCAGATCATACCTTCTGACCTTGAACTGCGGCAAAGCGACTTGGCTTTGAGTCATTGACATTCCGCAGAATTATGTGCCGGCCTCATGACTTGAACACAAGACCAGAAGCAACCGTGCCGCAGCTCGGCGCAGTAATAACTGCATTTTCTTCAATGCCACAGCTCACGGCAGCTATGCTGCGGCCACGTAGTTTTGCAAGACTACATGGCATGCCGTGGTATAAAATGGCTCGCATTCTTTGGTGCTCGGGCATTCATTTGCCCACTCTCTCGTGCAAATCTTCCTGGCACTCAATCTGTTTCATTTTTATTCCTATGCTGCAAGCACAAGCCTTAACTTAATATCCCTTACTCTTCAAATACACTGCCACAGTTACGCGCTTGCGAGATACAACCCCTCATCAAATTGACTTCAAAACCATGCTTTTTTTAACCCTCTGTTGGTTCTGCTCACCACGCCGGCTCAAATACATTCCATCCCCGAAACTTGCTGGCCCCATCGGAACAACGTATTTGTCTTCTCTCGCTCTGTTTCCAGACTGCAAGATTCTGTTCGTTTACAAGTATCCCGCGGGATCGGAATAGCTCATGTCAAAACTTCACCCACAGAATCCCTACCTATTCTCTTACAACAACACAGTTAGGTCGCCAATTTACCTCCGCATTATATATATATCCATTATGTTCACTATACCATCGATTTATCATGCAGTTCGCTCGCATCGCGTCGCAGTGAGTGGACTCCGAGTTTACCTCCCACATTTCTTACAAAAATTTATCTTATTCTGGTGAGTGCTACGTACTGGTCATTTGCTCTGACTCAATCTAGAGCAGTCGGGTTTTGTTAGAAGGTTCAGACTACCAGAAGGTGTTGGAAGGATGGGCTTCATTTCTTTCGTCGCTAAGGTCAGTGCAACTTTACCAAGCACTCATCTCAATATTATTTCGAGTAAAATGCCTGAGATTAAATAAACTTCATTGTACAAATGCCCGAAACAGCCCTCATGCCGGAGCGGAGCGAAGGCATATCTTGTACAATATAATATTATCATGCAGTCTGCTGTGGTACCTCCAGCTTACCTCTTATTTCGAGCATTATTCAAGGCATTTCCACCTCTACGGATCCTTGATGGAATCCCAAATGCTCATCTGGAATCTACATTAGAGAGGCTGTGCGTGATATCAATATGCGCCTCTTTCAGTTGCCTACCTGAAAAAAACGATTAAAACCTATGCACAGTGCACTCCCAGATGAAACGAAACAAGGAAACCCCTGTGAACACTGTTTGTCCGGACCCGTGTCATTCTGTTGATAATATTTTCCAGTAAAAGGAGCGGGAGCATTCCCTGGTAAGGGAATAATAATGTGAGGAAAGATGATAAAAAGGAGTGAAATGTGCGTCATGAAGCACAAATCCTAACACAATAATAGGTACATTCTACGTGGACCCGTTCGCCTCAACGGAGGAATAATTTCAAAGCAAAAAAGTCGGCGTCAGGAAGTGCTTCGCCGAGGCAGTTGCAACTTCCGCACAGCTGAGAAGCCTCGTATAAATCCAGGTGAAGAATAATGGATGTAAGTACCTGCTAGCCACGATGGTGTGCGTCCAATTGGATGTAGATGCACCCGCTGTGCCTCTGGGCTATTTCTGGGTATAACATTGATTGGGGTAAGTGTGTTTGAATTAAGTTGGGAAAAAAAGGGCTGCGGCCCAGGCTGCAGCTCGCGAATGATGGAGAATCTGTGTGCCGATTCATATATCACCAGTTCTCATATATCAGCGTCTCGCATCATACAGCTCGCCCACTCCTCATTGTCAAATACGCAACGGCCTATAACTTCCTACCCCCGAGCCTGACGCAGGGCGCCGCATCCGCCTTCAATCTGCGGCCTGCGTGTTGCGACTCGGCGCGCAGGTTCCGCGGCCCGACACGACACATCGTATGTTTGTATGATCTTGCAACCCATCCCCGTATTCCTACTTTACTGTACCTCCCCGTTTTCTGCGTGTTTTCTTCTCATACCTTCCGCCCATTCAAGTTCCTCGTCCTATCCATCCATTCCTCATTTCTTCTCATCGATTCCTCATTCACGTCTCCTAGTTCTCGGTGGTGGGGGAGGCGCTGGGTTGGTTGGCGTGCTTCTCATTCTTCCTTCCCACTCACTGCTCCTTTTTATCCATCGCTTCCTCCCCAATCCTCGAATTCGGCGTGTCAGTCGTTCCTTCGTTTTCTCTTTCATTTATTTACTTGAGGCGCGGTGGCTGGCGTGCTTCTTTGCTTACTTCCCTTGAATTTCCTCCCCCATTCTTCCTTCACATCCATTGCTCCGCCGCTGTTCGTCCCATCGCTTGCGCTTCCTGCCTCAATTTTTCGGCACGCATCGCGACTTGCGCACTCGCTCCTGCTCCTTCATTTATTTTATTTTGGAGAGGGCGAAATGGGCTGTGAGACAGTGCCAGATGTGGTTCCTACTTCGCTCACTTCCTCCAATTCAATTTCCTTCCTTCTCCCTTCTTTCCTTCTTCCCATCTATTATTCCGCGACTTGCAGCCACTTGCGCGCTGGCTCTTTATTTTATTTATTATTCACTTCTGTTTTTTTTTGGGGGGGGGGGCGCTGTGGGGAGCGGTGTGGGTAGGAGTTATGTGGGATAGTACAGTATACGGGTTCTGATGAAGTGATGCTTCGTTTGTGCTGACCGCTGTTTTGCCGGCGAAGTCGGCTATGACGAATTCCCTTTCTACTGGGAGTTTGATCAGTGGAGGGCATTAATCAATAATGTCTGTAATTTCAATCTCTATCTCTTCCGTTGTCTGCTGTCTCTGCGAATAATAATAATTCTCATTACCCCGCATTCTTCGAGATGTTAACGCGCGCGCAGATATTTTGGCAGCGAAATATTAGTACAGCAAGGCGAGACTACAGATAGGTACTATAATTGTCCTTCGAATGTGGCGAATGCGGAGTGATCGACGTCACGGACCAGCTAGAGTCATTCACTTGTGTGTATTATTATTATCGCACTGGCAGGTCCAACTGAACGAGATTCGCAGAATAACTCCTTCGGCGCCGTTCAATTTCTCATGAAATACAAGCTGCCAGGCTACTTAAGGGACGATATGGGCTTCGGAAACGCGAAATTCCCTCGAAAGCTACAAGTAGGTGACCTACAAACTAGTTATCATAAAATTCAAACCGGTCTAAGCCAAGTAAAGCGCGGTCAGGCTGTCGGAAATATAAATTAAGCATATAATGATCGGAAATATGAATAGTAAAATACGTAAACGCCAAGTGCGCGCTCGGACTCAATATTTCAGCGTTTCATCCCCTTAGAACGTGCACTTGCGCAGATTCACCTCGGGGGTCCTAACTTGCCAACCAAGGACTTGAAACCGAAAGCATTGTTCGTTCGGGCTCTGACAATCATCTCTTGATAATTGATAGCTAACCCATGTCGGCGGTGGCTGGCGAAAAATAAGACGACATAAGCACTCGACGTGCTAGAACCATTAATGGATGCATCCGGTAGACGTTATGAATCAATGACACTAGACTAAGTATGTGCGAGAGAAAGTCAGCCTGCAGCACGTTCTATCAAGAGTGTACAAAATCAGTCTATGTCCTACCTCTGAAGCATACCTTGTCCCCAGTTCTTCTGAAATTGACCGATAATTTGAACAAATGCGCCTGTGGTGGGTTTATAATTATCTGGCGGGTCGTACCTGCAGTATAAAGGGCGAGGTCTCGCTCAGTTCAGCCAGACCATTCACCTCCGCGATTCACCATGCGCACTGCTATCTCTGCCCGCTTCCTCATGTTTCTGGTCGCGGCCCTGCTCGCCCGGGTTGCATTTGCAACCTATGCTCCGGGTAAGGCGGCCCAGATCAACTACTACACCAACTCTGTATGTAGCGATTATGTCGGCGGAAGCGGCCGAATGGTGGCCCAACAAAAGTCCCACGATCAGTACGTGCATGTCTCTGAACATGCCCTACAACGCTCAGAGCATCAACACCGCCGCGATATGGAAGCAGGACGGCACGCCCTGGTGCGGTCAAGGCAGATTTTTCGAGTTTCACGGATGCTCCACAGCCGGACAAGTCAAAAACTCGAGTTTTTCACCGTACAGCGGGCAATACCTATCGGCGAGGACTATGGGCGGAGAAACTCTCTGGCTAAGTGCCCAATGCACAGTGGAGCAAAACGGTTGTTGATGATATTCTTGAGGGCAGCTCATTGCTACAACCCGCTCGTTAATATGGAAAGAAATGGCCCCTCTACATACTCTTCTACTCACGTCCGCGATGTACAAAACGTACCTAGTTTGGTACCTTCTTTACCACCCCCTTTACTTTCTACCGCCGTGTTGATACACAGCAGTAATTAATGATTAAAAGCTGGAATATAAATGGTGCCTTTCCTTTTGAAAATGAGCTGCCCGCAATTTAGGTCAGAACTGGAGCTGTACAATATTAATCTCTTTCAAGAAACTCCTGGGACTTGTGTGTATCTTTCCCATGCTTCGATTTATCTGAGATTTTTTGGCTATGTTGCGAGCTTGAAATGCTTCCCGGGTGCCTGACTAACCATCCCTCCATCTCCATCCCATTCCCGTGCTATCAGCTAGAGGGGGAGGAGGTCAGGAAAAAAGGTGCCCCCATTTTGGGCCTGTACCCTCCGTGCCACCCACGCCGATAACACTACTTGCCCTCGGTTTAGCTCAAATATGATATTTTATATGTGTAAACTATACACATAGCTTGCCCCCCCTAAAAGAACTTTTGAAGCGCACCAGTATTCACTGACTTATGATTATTTTCCTGTAGAAGTCTGAAAAGTCGCAAAAAAATCAAAGATCCTTGGCACTCTATGTATTAAAAAGATATAGCCGCAAAATGATCGACATCATCGTGAAGCCCTCCTTTGGGCCTTCCCGGTGATATATGATTCGTATTTTTTAAGACCCTATCTCATGTCTCAAGGGCCCGGATGATTGTCGCGGCAGGTCGAGATTTCTCGCTTTGACCGTTCCACGTGGCTAAAAATAGTTTAGCACCCTCTTGGCAGTGATGTTATGCGTGCGCACCCAACTAAAAATTGTTAAAACACCTCCTCGGCGTTTGAATATCAGCGCCATGCTCGAATGTGGCGCGTCTCGGAAGGTAATTCGGCGGCTAAGTATTGCGGGCGTTCGGATAAGATAAGATTGAGCCGAAATATTTTGATTGCCGATCATTATTGGGAGCTTACAACATGCGTTCCTTTTTGGGAATGGCAAACGGAGATTGCCGTGTGCCTCTTGACTTGTGACTCGATCTCGAAAGTTATCTTGAGTCGTCCTGACTCACAGAGTCTCTTGGTTCAGCATTTAAACTCCTCTCTCTCCCAACTGAGCTGTCGCAGCTATACAATTCTCACAGTACCCGCCTGCATATCAAAGATGGCGTCAACGTCCCAACATGATCGCACCGCCAAGCAGACTCCGACTCAAGCTCAATCTGAGTCCCCTATCCCCATCCTCACGCTTTCCCGGTCTATCATCCGTCTCTACCACGTCCTTGACGCCCCTTCCATTGCCCGCGAAGCCAACAACCCCCTGATAGCACAATGGATGAGTAACCTCTTCCCCCACCCCTACAGCCTCTTAGACGCCGAATCTTGGACCCTCATCGCCGCCACAAGGCTCCCTCTGCATAACTTCGCCGTCACCCGCCCCGACGGCACCTACATCGGCGGCATCGGCCTGAAGCCGCTTGCGGACGTCGAGTCCCGCACGATGGAGATCGGGTACTGGATGGGCGAGGCGCACTGGGGCGCAGGCATCATGACCGAGGCTGTGGTTGCCTTCAGCAGGTGGTCTTTTGAGACAATTCCAGAGCTGCTGAGGCTGGAGGCCGCCGTTTTTGGAGGTAACGAGGGCAGCATGGCAGTTCTGCGCAAGGCCGGGTATACGTTTGAGGGACGGAGGCGCAATGCGGTGTTCAAGAACGGGAAGGTGTTGGATATTTACATGTTTGCATTGCTGAGAGAGGAATGTCTTGGGTCTCAGGGATGAAGGGCCAAATCTGTGGGGCTGACTTTTCCTTTTCTTCTTTTGCATCTACAATGTTCCCATACATTTATGATCACAACTTTCTCGTTGTCATCGATGCTACGGTATGTGCAGACCAAGCAGCTGAATAGTGAGGAAACGAACCTTGATGTCGGAATTGCCCCCATTACCAATATCCCGAACGTCGGGAATTGTCGGCTGTGGACCGCCTTCCAAGCTGCATATACAGTATGTGGTATGCGCACCGAGCGCAATAATATAAATATTTAACACGGGGATCATAGAACCCTACCCTCCGTTTTCAATTCGTCTCCGCCATCATTCGCACTATTCTCGTTACCTGTTCCAATCAAGGTCAGTTCCTAGTATTATCGGGCCCTAAAATCATGCCGCGGCATCTGGGACCTTGTGTGTATATTTCGGAATTTGGGCTAGCTAAACGTTGTTCCATTTTGGGAATTGATGGGAACTGTGCCGATTGATCCTTTGATGCATGTTTTCTCAAAGCGTAGTATCTGTTTTGGGTAGCTCAGACAATGCAATTCTACATGACGCCGCGGGCAGCAATGGATTCCAATGCCACCCACTCATTCTCTCATCCTACCACTAGTTCTTTGCTGCCACCATGTCTAGCTTCACATTTATCTCAGAAAATGACAGCTTTGGAGCCTCTGCGGGACTTGCCCAGCCTACCCCGACTCCTCAGCCACCTCCTACACAGTACAGAAATATTCGTTTCGGTGAATTCACGCCAAGCCAGCCCAACGCGCCCATCAAGCCTCTGAATGCGCGCAGCTTGTCCGCTGCTATAGCCATCACTGCGCTAAAGGCTTCAGATACCCAGCGCGCGTTAATTGAGTCAATGTACGCGTTCGACGCGTCCAATTCATTTACGACGCCACCCATCATCGAGCATTTTTTTTCCACCGACGCGGATGCGCAGATTCAAGCCGCAGCGGTCATGGCCCAGCACGGTCTGGATGTACATTCGTGCGAGGATCTCGGGAGTCGTTGGTCGCACCAATGGACTCGCGCAGACAAGGGAAAAGATGGCACCTTGAAGCGCTTCCTCTACTTGTGCAGCTGCGGGTACGACCACACGAAACGTAACACCAAGAACGATCGCGAAGAGCACGTCGGCGGCTCACGGGTTCGACATACAGCGCTGCCGTTTACTGGCTGCGTTGCTCACGCCGAGATAACCGTGCGCTCCAACACCATCCTCCGTATTCGCGGACACTTCGTCCACAACGACGGGTGCAAAGACGCGCTTGTCACCCGCCAACCACCCATGCCCATTCACCCATCTGTCTACGCTGTGGCGCTTGCGCAGCTTCGTGATGGCGCATGCTTCAGCGACGTCCGACAAAAGAATCGTGACCTTTTCAAGGCAGGATCTTACGCTGAATTCCCCCCGGATCTTCATAAATCGCCGTTCCGATGGCTTCTTGAACACAATGACTCCAGATCCCTGTACCGCCAATACAATCGTATGAAAGGCATCAATACGACCGATGCCCCGCAGGTCAATGTTGACGACTGGCTTGATCCAAAATCCGAGAAATTCAACGCCGCTTTGGCCCACGCAATTTTTCATTACTCGGGTCGCGCTGAGAAAGGCGACCGCTTCGAGGCGTGCATTGCCACCGACGAGATGAACGAGGCAGCGTGGAAATATGGGCATGAGTCGCAGATTATTCTCGACGGGACCTTTGGAGTCTGTGATAGCCGTGTCCTCCTGTTCATTGTGATGGCTGTTGACGAGAACCGAAAGGGGGTCCCCATCGCCTTTCTTCTCTTCTCTGCGCCTACAGGGAATCAGCAATCATCGGCTGGCTATAATACAGACATTATTGCGAAGCTAGTGGGCAAGTGGAAGGCGTCGCTGAACAAATGTGCACACCTCTACGGCCGTGGCGGTATCAAATTTAACCCCCGCTGTGCCATAACCGACACCGACTTGAAGGAACGGGCCGCCCTCATTCGGATCTTTCCCGATATCTGGCTCCTGATTTGTCGATTCCATCTGCGACAGTCATGGCGAAATCACCGGAACAAAGTCTTGAAGGGAAAGGGCCAGGTCTTTACAGATCTAAAGAACCGCATGTCCCGTCTTGAACGAGACCTTACGGCGACGCAGGAAATCTCGAAGGCTCGGGCCCTCCTTGCAGCGGAACGGAAGGCGATGGAGAAGCTCCTGCCAGATCACCCGCGGTCAGCGCAAAAATCCATTGACCATATCGACTATCTCGACATGTACTGGACGACCGAGAACTTGTGGAAAAGCTGGTCAGATCATGGCCGAACAGTTGCGGCCGAGCTTATGGGCTGCGACGTCGCCGGTGTATTGCCTACCACAAACCACCTAGAGTCCTTCAACGGCGTCCTCAAACGCAGCCACTTACGGCGATGGCAGAAGGGAGGTCGACGGCTGCGCATAGACGTCCTTATTCATGCGTTGATTATGCACATTCTGCCATCCATATTCGAAGAACGACGGATGTACAGCGAGCAGAATAGCCGCCGTTTAGCTCACATCAGATTACTTCCAGGTGGTGAGGCGCTTCTCCACGGCCAACGAAACCAGAAGATCATTGCGGCGGTTCCCAAGCTGGCTTATTTTGTCCCAGACTCCGATCGCCAGAAGCGTGGATGGGAGATGCACCTTCATCGTCAGATTTCAGCACCAGTCTTCATGCCCGACAATGCTGGACTTACACTCACCGCTTTCTCTGCGCAAGCGCTGTCTATCGATACGGATCCCGTCATATACACGATCCGAGTTGGCTTCAACGGTGCCGTTTCCTGCGATTGTTTGGACTTCAAAGGCCGCGGCGGTGCTTGCAAACACATCCATGGAGCGTTCTACAAGTTGGAGGATCTCCGAGGCAAAGGAAGTACCAATTCCTGCGATTCCGATACCTCAGTCCCTTGCAGAAGCCCAAGATCTGCAAGCCCAGGTTGTTCTTACCATTACAATCCGACCGAAGCAGGCTGAGCTGCCGACCTCGCGCGCAGCGGAGCGAGTTGTAGAAATGATGGAGGATGATTCCTGTGTCGAGGTAGACGAGGCGCAGGTTGACGACGGTTGCGCCGACGACGACAGTGATGCGAGTTCATCGGACTCTGATTCTGACGAACTACCCCCGGTACGCTTCTCATCTCCGCTGAATTTTTGTATGTCAAGTTAACTCACGCCGCATTACACAGCTACCGATCGCGAAAACTCAAAGCCGTAACAGCGCAGCTGCTATCCAAGAGCAAGTTCTGGCGCGTAGCATGTATGAGATACAGGACTTTGGGAAATTTTCTGATCTCGGTGATTCACCTGGCGCACGCAAACGTTGGGAGTCTAACCGCCACTCAGCGCGAGGTTCTTGGGAAGGGAGCTGGTCACATCCGCCATTTATTAACCCAATTGGACATGCTCCTGGATCTACCGCCTGCCCCTTCCCCAGATGCGACAGTTCCATCCCCCATTTCATTTCCTGTCTTACCCAACAACCCCTCTCTGAAGCGCAAGGCTCTTTTGCCTCCGTCTCCGGAAAAGCAGCAGAAACGGCACCAGTCTTTTGCCCCGCATTAAATTACAGATTAATTCTTGTACTTCTGCAATTATACATCTTCCGTGTACCTTCTATTTCGTGAACTCATTCCACGACTTCAGTAAATCCGTTACTGACTTCCTGCACTCCTGAAACGGAAGGTTGGCGAACAATGGAACCGAAATAGGACACGGCAAGAGCCAGCCGCTGATGCGGATGATGGCCGCTGTCATCCCAAAAAGGAAGGTCGTTTAGTCGGCCCGATTTCCGTATATTTCCCATGCTTCAATTTCTCTGAAAGTTTTTGGGTGTTAGGGGCCCTGAAATGCTTCCGGGGTGCCTGACCAACCATCCCCTCTCCCCCCACGCCATTCCCCTGCCATCAGGTCCAGGGGGAGGAGGTCAGAAAAAAAGGTTCCCGCATTTTGCGCCTGTACCCGACGTGCCACCCACGCCGAAAACACTACTTGCCCGTCGGTTTAGCCCAAATCTGATTTTTAATATGTGCACACTATATACATAGCTAACCTCCCCTAAAAGGACTTTTGAAGTGTACCAGTATTCATTGACCTATGAGTATCTTTCTGTACAAGTCTGAAAAGTTGCAAAAATTTTAAAGATCTTTGTCACTTCATGTATTAAAATGATATAGCCCCAAAATTATGGGCATCATCGTAAAGCCCTCCTTCAGGCCTTCCTGGTGATATATCATTCATATGTTCAAGACCCTAATTTATGTCTCAACTAGCAGTTAGCCCGTGCTACGCTACGGCCGCCACATGGAACAGGGACTCCGAGTTCATTAACCTCTTTACATTCTGGTGACTGAAGACACCGCTTGTCGTGAACCTTCGGTTCACTCCTCGCGGTCTCATTTTCAGTTGCAAATTCAAGTTCAATAATGGCCTTGGCCATCGGTGAGCCGGACGGACTTTTTTCTTACTTTGTTTACCCCGTTTTGGGCATTAAAATGTATTGGTTGATTCCTTCTGCATACTGCTGCTTCTGCCAGCTAATGCCGGATTGAACGACAACCTGCCTTCATGTGACATTCAACTTCCCATTGTGCCTCAGAAATAAACATTTTATTGGTGAACATTTTATCGCTCTGTATGTCATGTTGTTTAGTGTGCTCAATTCATTTTGCCTATTTTAATTACCTTCATTCACTTCAATGCTGGTCCTGTGTTCGGCTGGAAGTATTAGATATTCAACACGCCAAAAAATTGCTTTGAATTCTTTTTTAAAAGCTCAATCTTCATCTATCCCAACTCTCCGTGTTGCTCTAATCTTTGAGGATCTCTTTCGTTTGCCTCGGGCATTTCGGTCATGTTCTTGGACTCAGTCGACTGAGTGTGCCGGGTAATATTGATCGAGATCCCTTGTTCAGTGCATCATTCATGATTCTGGGAAACTTTTCTGCCTGATGCAAGGTTCAGTTGGAAACCTTTGCACTCTAGATCTCCTGCCTTTATCTCACCAATGAGTTCCTATGCCTAAGACAATATATTTAAATTAATTACTTGTGGTCTAAGGTATCCAGATGCGGCGTTCATGTGACCGGTTGAATGGGTTTGCGCCAATGAAGTCAGTTTTCAACATCTCGACATTTAATAAATATTAAAATAGAACTTCAACAGTCGAGTGGAGCGACTGTGACATCTCAACAAATTTTGGTTAAACTGTGGAGCCGGTGAGGGATCTGGGAACCAATACGCTTATCTTGGAGTCAAATGTCTTGTCTGGCCCACGTAAAAAAGTGGTTGATTCTTATATAGATTTACATTCTCCAGTGTGTTGGTGGAAGAGACAGTATTAAACACATATATTTTGACGAAGGTACAGGCAGGGAATACCATGGGAGTGCAGCTGTGGAGCTGGCACGGAGTCGATGGAGGAGCAGTGATGTGGCGGTGAGCGCTGTTGTCGGTTGTCGGGTCTGTGGAGTTGTCTGTCTGCGGAGCAACTGACGTCATCGGAGCTCTCTAGGCCAATCAGCTTTATCGAGAGTCAACGGTGGTCGATTCTAATATAGATTTTTAAAATTTCTCGACTCTCGAGGTGGAGCCAGTGAGAATGGAAGCGGAGTGGCCATGCTCCGGATGTCAGTTGTTTGGCTGTGGAGCGCACAACGTCATTGAATCTGCGACGGCCAATCAGCTTTATCCTTAGACACTCACGTCTTTTCTTATATAGATGCCCCAGAAGATTACCGCGGCAGGTCGAGATTTCTCGCTTTGACCGGTTGATGTGGCTAAAAATAGTTAAGCACCCTCTTGGCAGTGATGTCATGGAGTGCGCACACAACGAAAAAAATATCAACGCACCTGCCACACCCGCCCACGCCACTTCGGCCTTCTCGGACATACCCTTTTGCACCCCGCCCGGCAATTGCCGAGCACCCCTTCCCCACCTGCCGCTGCACCCGCTGCTGCACCCTGCAGCGTTCCCGAGAACTCCAGAGCACCCGCACGCTCCCGCCCGTCCGCACCCGGAAAGTGGCGACGACTCGCCCGCATACTCCCGCCCGCCTGCACCCGGAAACTGCCGACCCCCACGCACCTAACCCCGCTCACTCCCACCCGCACCCCTCCCTAATCCGCCCCGCCTGAAACTGCCGAAAGCACCCGCGGCCAACAACCCATACTCGCACGCTGCCCATCCCCCGCACTCCCGCTTGCCCCGAGCCGTTGCGCCAACCACGACGTCGCCTCCCACCCCACCCTTCAACTTCCCGCATCATCTCGGCCCGGCCTTGTTTGCGTCTATTGACCACTAGACTCGTAACCAGTCTGTATACAATGGCCAAAAAATGTGGCAAGCACTTCGGTGTATACAGACTGGTACAACTCGGGTTGTTGTATTGGGCTGTCCGCGGAGTTTGAAAATTTGGTGAGGGCCCTGTTCTGGGATGCAGTTTGAGTATGAATCAATTTGGAGCACACATGAACTATTTTACTTTAAAAATGGCTCAATCTGTCTCCTCACTTATTTTTTAATCTAACTTGGGAGAGTGGAAAGAGCCATCAACTTTCGACCAGAATTGATGGGGTCTGATGGCTCTTGTGCCGGCTGACCACGGCACCTGCTAAAATTTGAAACTCCGGGGACAGGTCAATCACTTTCAACGAGTTGTACCAGTCTGTAACCACCGAAGTGCTCGCCACATATTTTCGGTATCTGGTTACAGACTGGTGACGAGTCTAATTGACCACTGCTTTCAGTACAACACCCACTGTCTCAAATCCGCATCTCCCTGGCCCCACTGGTTCGACAAACCGGTCAGCAACACTAGTTTTCGCTATACACATCCAGCTCCACCTCAATGGCCCGCTCCCTGACCCTCACTTGCCATGAAATTCTGTCCCTGCGCACGATCTCGCCTCGCAACGCCGAGTCTCCCCAGTCGGACTGCCCTCACCACCAGCACAATCTACATCGTCTTCCACGCCTATTCACCCCTCAAACGTCTCTGTACTCCCAAAACTGGCCCCACCGCGCACATTCTTCGCCTTCCCACACCTTTGACCTTTTTCTGTGAGCCTGGTTGCGCTCTGCTCCGAACCCACGCGCCGGTGCTCTTGAACGACCCACACAACCGCAACCTATGTCAAAAATCGACTTTAACCGCCACCACTGTCCCGCCAATTGCGCGCCGATCGGCTGCTGCGATGGATAGCGCACTGCACCTCCAGTTCGCCGCCCTATGTCGCCGTTTTGGGCTGGGATCCGAGGTAGAGGGGTGGTGGACTGGGGACCGGGGTGTGTGACGGGTTTTTGGCAGTCTGGATACCTCAGGTATGACTACATATATATTCAAGTCATTGGGGGGGGGGAGGGGGCCAATGATTCCCGATCGGGAAAGCTCTAGAAAAGCGACCAGGCGCACATATGGGGGGATCCAGAAAAATCAGGGGAACGATATCGCATCTTTTCGGTTGCCGTTTGCGGTACATTGACAAGACGGTGACAGATGAATTTCAGTTCCAAAGATGGGAAAGATGGCACTCGAACTGAAGTCCGTCCATGTACACGACTAGAAGGCAATCTCGTGAACATGCATGAAAATCTATCAGTATGCTTGCAGCAGCAATAATGTTTTGCATGTGGGGGCATGGTGCTGTGGGGGTGGCTGTGCTCCAGTTCTCTGCACCTCGACGCTCAGCCATTTTCTGGATTTTGCCATGAAGTTCACAGAGATATAAATTGACTTGACTTGGGGTCAAGATGAGTATGGATGGATTCATCAATAGCACACGTGAGTAGCTCACAGCGGTTCTTGCGGCTCCAACCGTCTCATGCAGCAGATCCATCTGAATGCCATTGTTATTTCTGCGCAGCACAAATGAGTCGGGGCTGAATCAGGAAAATTTCGCAAATTCCACATACGTATACTTAGGTAAAGTCGGCCACTTCAATCGCTGCTCCAGAAAACACCTCAGTCTTGAAGGACTTCGCCTGGATGTAAATCGCAACGTTTTCGGTTTGATGGAAGGGTTTGGCAGTATTTTTCTTCATAGAGAATTTGAGCAGATAATCATATCCCCACTGGCCCTCTTTCTGTGGCGAGGGCCTGGACTATTACTGGAAGAGTATCAGCATTGAATTGTACGGGTGGACCAATCCAGACCTATAAGGACAAATTTCCCGGGCTGCTCTTCTTGGCGATGGCGAGGAGCAGCTGTTCCGTCAGCCCACACTGATCAGGCGCTCCCTCGTGAACCGGCTGGAACTCACTGAAAAATTTCGACATGGTTTGGATACCGTTGTTGACTCCCATTTTGAAGCCCTCGATGTTAATAGAAGGGTAAGTTTGGGCCATTGTGCAGACTGATGGGTACAGGAGGGTACTCCTTAAACTTGTGGGTTCATGCCATTTATACAGTTGCATTGTGAATGACGATGGGCTAGGGCGTATATTTTACCACGAGCATCGGTGACAGCGGAGCGCGGAGTTCATAGAAGTGTTCTTCACAATGGAAAAAAAAAAACTTACGCTCGTAGATCCCCTCGACATAACCCCACTTGTGGCACTAAATTTGGCTCCAATGGCCAAAATCCCCATCGTCCGAGTATCCGACCCGCAGAATACTTTAGTAGCTAGATAATGGGGAACTGGGTTATAAGATCAAGACACGGCGATGGAAATATCAGGCATACATCTTAAAGCCGTCGCGCTCTGCATCCTCTGCACTGGAGGTGTCGGTAGTTTCTCAGCCGGTGGACGGCCCAGTGCGTCTGATTCGGAAGACAGGGGGGATTCGTAAGGCCTCAAACAATGAATCCATAGCAAAGACGTAGGCTCGTCCCTATCCGGAACTGGTCGGGTGATCACGGATCAAAGATCCTCGCTGATGCTCGTTACTCACAGTACCAGGATAACCGTCTTGTTTGTATTTGCTCTGATGTTGGCTATGTTTGCGCTCCTTCCATATCCGTCTCTTCGCCCGAGCCCCGCTCGGTCTTCATCCTGCCAACGGACTGGTTCACGAGTCTAGCAAAGACGATAGATCGGGGTCTGGCTGACTCCTGACCGTGTGTTTGCTTGTTCAAGTTGATCATCTGATGCCGGGCAATGCCGGGACTTTTCACTTCACGCGCGCATACACCGTCAAGTTGCCGCCAAACATCTCACATCGGGAGACGCTTGGAGCTTCTGCTTGATGTTGCTGATAAATTTTCTATACATTTGCTTCGGCGATCTGTGATACAGATTCCCGCACCTTGGACGGTCCATTGGGTGCATCGCGCGATGCGCACCGCCAGTGCGGTGCGAGCAAGGTGCGAGCCTTCCCATTACTTTCTGACATCACGAGACCGACAGCGGCCCGGCGAGGGCTCGCGACGACTCGCGATGGACACAGATAAATCACCGTATATACTTTCCCCGCCGTTTTGTGGTACAAAACGTGGCTCCGCATGTCTGGCTATGGTCTGATGACTGGGTAGGTGCTGTGGCACAGATGCAGCCACGTTTTTTACGCCAAAGCGGCAGTATAATCAGATTTGTCCAAAACCGACGGGACGGTGGTGTTTGGCAGCCAAAACAACCCAACAAGCCGAGTTTTTCAGTCAACCCCCATCGGTTTTGCCAGCGCTCCGGCTGCCGATGGGGCTGTGGAAAGTATCTTAGTAGCAATACTTCCGGAAACCTAGGAAGGGCTTGCGGAGGGGTGCCTATTCAGTGAAAAGATGGGGAGGAACGGAACAAAATCCATGGAAGGAATTGTTGCAACGCGCTCTGTGGCAAGAGGCTGTACATTGCTAGATACAAACAAAGACATTTTCGTGATGCATGGAGTTAAAGTCGTTCAGCGTTGATGATCAACATGTGACGGCATCTGTCTACCGTTCCGCAGCTTTTGAGGCTGTGGCTTTTGCTTTCCTTCGTCGACCATGCCCCTCTTGTCTCGCCAGAACTCTCGCACCAGCCTCCTCAGTTGGTGGTCTGACCGCAATCCCGGGCTCGCCGGCCCTACGATCAACATCCATTCACTGGCGAAACCTCTCATAAGATGGATGTATGAGCGCCAGGTATTAGATATGATCAGGGATAATCGTGGCACCCCACTCTCGAGGGAACAGTTGGAGATATGCGCGTCGTATATTTTGTGAGTGTGCGTTTTTCGTTGTTTGTGCTTGTTCTAGAATTTTCCAGGTCGGACTTGGTCGGATGGGCGACAAAAGCCGCGATCTTTACGGATTTGGCCCACAGAAGTCTAATCCATGAGATGGAGGCGCGGGCGGTGGTCGATTCAGCCGTTTTTGGTTACCTTGCACAGATGCTTGGTTCACCAAATGCCGGAGCGCGGAGGTGTTCGTGCGACCTTTTGACGAGCCTGGGAGCTCACCAGTCCACAAGAACAACCATCTTGGAGCTAAATCACTGTGTGCGGTTGGTATCTCTCTTGCAGTGAGTACTCTTATCTTCCACATCCTTGACGCTGTTCTCAAGCATAACCAGGGATCAAGATTCTACAGTCTCCAGCGCGGCCATGTGGGTATTAAGTAGGATTGCCCAATGGCCTGACGGTGCACAGGCCGTCATCGATCTCTTGAGGTACCTTGAATTCCTGTCCTCAGTGTGCAAATCTCATTCCGGCCAGTGATAAAAGTCCTGCGGCTGTTCTGGGCGCCATAGATGCATTGGCGCGTATAGCCAACAAGCCCGACGGCGCGCAGGCTATCGTCGATGCAAAGGGGCTTGACCACATGCTGAATTTACTCAAATCTGATTCACCCGGCATTCGGGAATGGGCCTGTATACTAGTAGCAAGGCTTGCTCAGCACAAGTTTATTGCACCGGCTATCTGCGTGCAGGTAGTAACTCTCTTGAGGTGCCTTGAACTTCTTCTTTGCATGTGCAAATCTCATTCCGATTCAGTGATGAAATTCCTGCAATTGTTAGGAACTCCATGGATGCATTGTGTGGGATAGCCAACGAGCCCGACGGCGCGCATGCTATCGTCGATGCAAAGGTGTTCGACCACATCCTGAAATCACTTGAAGCCAAATCACCCGATGTGCGGCAATGGGCCTGTCAAATAGTAGCGAGGATTGCTGAGCACGAGTCCATTACTCCAGCCATCTGTGCAGTGCTTGTGGCTCATTTCAGGTACGTTGAAATTCTTTTTCTTATCTGCGAGTCTGATTCTGGATCAGTGATGAAGGCCCTACGTATGATAGGGATTTCAGAGATGCGTTATTTAAGGTTGCCAAAACGGCTGACGGCGCGCAGGCCATCGTCGATGTAAAGGGGCTCGATCACATGCTGAATTTAATCGAATCTGACTCACCCGACGTTCGGGAACGTGCCTGTGATCTAGTAGCGAGGCTTGCTGAGCACAGGTTCCTCACGCCGGCCATCTGTGTGGGGCTAGTGGCTCTCTTGAGGTGCCTCAAATTCCTTCTTTCTATGGACAAATCTCATTCCAAATCAGCGACGAAAGTCGTACCATAGATGTGTTAGCCAAGATTGCCCAAAAGCCTGACGGTGCGCAGGCTGTTGTGGATGCAAAGGCGTTAGACCACGTCCAGAAACTCCTCGAATCTCCAAGCTGGAATATGCGGTTCTGGACCTGTGTGCTGGTGGAAGCGTTAGCTAAGGATGAGTCGACTGCATCGGCCATCTTGGGGCTAAACCTGAATGCACAGCTGGAGTCTCTTGTGTGGTAAGCTTCAATCGGTTCTCCTCTATTCCAGGTGGCACGATGCTCATCTCTAATCAGTGATGAAGATTATCCAGGGACCCCGGCGGCCTCGCTTGCGTTGACTCAGATTGCGCGGTGCTCAAATCGTGCGAAGGACCCTGCTTACTTTGCCGAGCCCGGACGTTTCGTAGTGAAAGGCTTGTGAGTTGGAGGAGGACTCGTGTACTGTCCCAAGCGATATATGCTGTGGCTATTCCGCACACTAGCTTGACACTCATTATCAGAAATTCATATTCTGCAACACAGCCGTTCCTGCCTCGCTGCGGGAACGGAATTAATTTCCCAAAAATTCACCTCAAAGAATTCTCCAAAAACCGTTCTGCCGCGCTGCGGGAACACCCCCGCCCCCCAAAAAGGAGCCGTGATCTAATCCGCGTAACCGCTCGGTTCACTAACTTCACAGCCGCTTAGCACCGTCTCCCCCTCCCGCCTCCTACTCTGTAACCCACGCACCCGCTGCCCCCCTATGTCTCCCGCTACCTACGTCCTCCTGCCAACCCGCCTGCGCACTTGGCCCGCGCGCCTGTCCTAATGGAGGGGAAAGGCAATGTTGGAAAGAAGCGAACTGTTGATGTTCGGGTAGTCAGTGATTCGGGACCTCGACAGAGTAGCCCACTAGAGACCAACGCGGGACAGACGAAGAACGAAACGAGTGCAAAAATAAATTATGCGGCACGACGAACGAAAAGGGAAAAAAAAGTAGGCAGACACGACGGGGAGGAAAACAAGTAGGCGTAGAAAACAACTACGCGCAACGCCGAACGAGAAACAAAGAGACGCTGAACGCAAAGAAAAAAATGCCGCGAGGTGGGACGGGGGAGTAGAATGCAAGGCGGGCGCATGAGATTAGAATGCAAAGAGGATTAATTGAGTAGGAGGCGCGGCACAGAGGAAAAGGCAAGAAAGCGGGGATCGAATCGGATCGAACCGCGCCACGGAAATCTAGAAAAAAAAGGAGGAGGCATGAGAAAGGAACGAAAGGAAGAGGCGCACGGTACCCGCCGACGAATAAGCGGTAAGAAAACACAGGTAAAAATAAACAGGTAGAAATAAACGAAGAAATAAACCGAAGCAAAGCGAAAGTCGCAGGTGGGTGGTTGAAAGAAGTGCCGACTCACCCATGGCCACACACCTCGTTCAGCCAATGCAAGGAGTTCCCATCGATTCATCGTCGATGGCACCTCCTCCGCGCCCAGCTTTCCCTCGCGCTCACGGCCAGCCGCGGCCGCACAGAAGGCGCGTCCAGGTGCGCATACGCTTTTGTGGTCCGAAAGGTAAGTCGTAGCGGGCGTGATGAGCGCGGGGAGGGCACGCGAGGAGCGCATGGAGCGGCGCGGACGCGGCGGTGTGTAGGGGATAGGAGGAAGGAGAAATTGGAGGAGGGCTGCGGCACACGATGCAGCACGGTCGGGTGCACGGGCGGCGTGGCGGGAAAGTCGTGCTCCTTGGGTGCTCGGGCGGGGCGGATACGCCGCGTCACTGCTAACCCCACAATGTGCGCGGAGCGCTCAGACGTGCCGAGATGCACGTGGGCGTTCGTGGGGTCCGCGAGGTTAGATGTGGGCGGGGAGGGCGCGGCGCGTGGTGCAGGGCGCAGGAAACCGGGAGCACTTGCGCAGAGGGTGGGTGATAAGTTAGAGCCTTAGAGGCGGAAAAGGGGTACTAATGACGGCGCCGACCGGTGCAGCAGAGTCTGGGGCGTGAGCGGCGAGACGACCACGTACTGCGCAGGCTCGTCTTCGTCGAGTATCGTCGGCATCGTCCCACGCCGCCGCGCATACCCTATACCATATGCTGTCGAAGACCCTAATCCTTTCAGCCAGCACAGCGGAGAGCGTATGTAGCGCACTGCCGGTGCATATGCGGTGGAAGTGTGTACTACTAGTACTGTCAATGCGATGAGCAGCAGAACGAGCCCGAGTGAATGAAGAGGAAGAGGAAGATGGAGGAGGAGCAAATCTTTGGTGCTGTTTGCTTCAAGCGGTACCCGCCGGCATCACCAAAAATACGGATCACTTCTAAGGACCCCGTGACCTCGGCAAGCGCGTGGTAGGTAGGTAGCATTACACGGCACGGTCCGAATAACGAACGCCGGTTTCCAGGAATTATCCCGGTGTACAAAGCAAGCGAAATTAAGTACACCATCGCCCCTGGACCTCCATTCACTTGCTTAGCCAACGGCTTCAAGGCTCTCTGCCCAATTAACGTGGTTTTTAAGCTGATCTCCAGCCTTAACTGGCCTTCCTGGCCCCATCAAACCACGGTTTTCACGCTACTAGTAACTTTTTCGATCACTTCGGCTTGACTTCGGCCAGCTTCAAGTTCTCTCGTCTCGCCGCCTGTTTCTCTTGGCAACAAAATACTGCCCGCGCAACGTCTATAAGAAACAGAAGCCTTGCGCCTTTTATTCTATTCCTCATCCTAATGCCGGTTTGTCTTCCGTGTGGGGGCACTTTTGCGGCGGGTAGTGGTATATCAACCACCGCTTGAAATGCCGGGTAATTATTACTAAGAAGTATTCCCTCACCCTCAGTTCTCAACACGGGGATTCGACCAGAAGTTCTGAAACATGTGCAGTGGGAGAAGGTTTCTTTCCATTTATAAGTCTGTGGTCCACAATTAATGTTGCCTACTCTCTGGTGAACTGAAATATACGACCTGAAAACCATAACATTGACTAGATTGGACAACAATAGCCATCCTTGGTGAATCTCAAGTTACGAAGTTAGCAACTGACCAAAGATTAGGGAGCAGTTTCCCTGGGTCAAATAATCCATTGGTATTCGAAAACGGTGTGGGAACTTGTCCCAGGGTACAGGGAGCGTTTGTTAACGATTTAGAGGCCGCGCGACACTGCTGCGACAATGCGCGTCACTGCCGCGTCACCTTTACCGGACCCCCATTCTGATGCATGTGCACTCCCCAGATGTACTGGCAAAAAGGGGTATACCG
The DNA here is from genome assembly GCA_029282285.1 of Mycena rebaudengoi. Taxonomy (NCBI): domain Eukaryota; kingdom Fungi; phylum Basidiomycota; class Agaricomycetes; order Agaricales; family Mycenaceae; genus Mycena; species Mycena rebaudengoi. The sequence goes on from JARJCX010000250.1 coordinate 170,257, forward strand.
CTCTTCCTGCCCATGTACTCCGTATATTCGGAGATATTCTCCATGTTACGTTCGGTGTGCCTTTAATTTTATTTGATGTACGGTCGCTGGCTCGTGGCATTCATTTATTTCTGGGTCTCTCGAAGATCTAATGTGCCGCAACTGATGCTTATTTTCTGATGCCGCTAGTTATATTTGTGGAGTGGATTTGGCGAAATCTGACTGCCCCAGACTACCATTCAACATTCATCCGCGTCATCACGAAGGAATTCATACACCGTCATTCAATTGTTTGGGACCCTTACAGTGAAATTTCTCAGTTAGGTCCCTCTGTCCCCGTATTTCAACTCCGACCAAGTCAATGAGTTCTAATAAGTATCAATACCATACCACTACACCTCTCAGCGTTTGGAGTGTCGAAATTTTGAGCTGCCAGTTCAATGTAACTGAAACCCAAGAGCCCTACAACATTGACGAAACCTTATTTACTCAACCCGCTGCGATATTTGCTTTAATCGGTGCTCTTAATGCACCAACCGTTGTCTAACTTGGCCAACTGATGGCATAAGTAAGTTTGTTCCTGTGCGATTGATGAATTTGGGCAGCCGAGTTCGTTCAAGTTACGGTAAAGGAAAAATTGGTCCGAACCCGTTCGAACCTCAACTGGACCTGAACTCGCGGTCCAGTCCAAAGTTTAGAAAATTTCCTGAACCTAACCTGAGGTTCAGTTCGGGGTTCAGATTTTTTTGGTGAACCGGACCTAAACCGGACCGCAGTAACACTAGGGTGTTTCACAATTGAATTTTTGGGCCCAACTTGAGCCCCAACTTTGACCCCAATTTGAACCCAACTTTGACCATGATTCGTCTCCGGGAAGGATAACGGGAGAGGTAAATCGGACAAGCAGAGTTGGGTCATGAAGTTGGGGTCGAAGTTGGATGTCAGATCGTGCTCCGGTCCACGATCTGACATTCAACTCGATGATTCAACCTATATTGTGCCCCAACTTCGCCTCAAGTTGGGGTCGAAGTTGAGCCCCGAGTTGGATCAAAAAAGTCAATTGTGAAACACCCTACTATCAACGTCTTCATCGATTGTCCAAGATGTCGCAACCTCTCCGAAATCCGTTCTACACCCATCCCTGCTCCGCGTGTCTGCTTCTTTCCCATTAGAAGCCATTCACTGCGTTCCGAGGCGATGTCGGCAGCGCTGCCGGACAAAGGCTGACGTGTGCCGACCTGGGTCAGCACTGGCTGCCGAGCCGCCGGCACGCAGAATGGCACCTTCCCCACACTGAACCTCGTTAGGCCTACTGAAAATTCCGCACTCAGCCAGTCCTCCTCCACCCCACCGAGGATTGTACGCGAACGTTGCGCGAGTCGGCTTCGGCTAGATTCGCCGAGTTGCACGGCCGGGATGCGCTCTTCAAGCGATCCGAACTCCATCAACGGCGGGAGGCGGAACACCAGCAGTGGAAGCGCGACTTATCCGGGCGCACCATCGATACCCTTTACGGCTGTTTCTTGCTGAACGAATTGATTGATTATGCTGTCAACTTCACATTCCCCTGGAGTATGTGCCCACCTAAGTCCATAAGTACTGGGTACTAACCAACAAGAATTATTGTAGCGAATGGGGAATTCGATGTGTACGATGTTCCCGATGCGACGAACCCCGAGCCCTTCAAAAACGCGTCCACATTCTTCAACGACGATCGCACGCGCTGCGCTCCACTCGCACACCTCCAAAGACTGGCTCCGCAACTTCAACTACCCCTTCGGCTCCGTACACAATCGTTCTCGGGGGAACCAGTACGGTGACCCGTCTGTCGAGCCCATCGCGTTCCTCTCCGACCTCGCGACAAACGCAAGTGCGAACAACATCTCGATTATCTTTTATTCGGCCAATGATGATGCGCTCGTGCAGCACCGCGGCACCGAGGTCATTACCCAAAATATGACCTTCGGAGGCACGCAGGGCTTCACGCGTAAGCCATCTACCCCTTGGTTCGACGACGATGGTAACTTTTCCGGGATCGTCCACCAGGAGCGCGGGGTGACTTATCTGCTCTTCGATGGGGCAGGCCATCTCGTGCCATTGTGGAAACCCGCACAGGCGTTGGTGTTCTTGCGTGAGTTCGTACCTGGATCCAACCCGAACGGTATCGTATCGGGGAGCAGCGTAGTGGGTGGGGAGAATGCGACGCTTGCGAGCGACTTCTTTTGCCAGGTGGGGACGAGATATTCTTTGGGTCTTCAGCAACTGCGGGGACGTCGACTATTCCTGCTGCGACGAGGTCTGCATGAGCCTCGTTTATTGCGACTGCCGTGGCTAGCCAGCCCTCTCTAAATTCCAAGATCAACAGCGCTTCTCAAAACGGGGTGGGTGTAGCAGTTTCTGTGACGATTTCCTTCAAGCTGGTGTGCGCGATTCTGGTGTAGCAAAATTATCTGCATATCAGCTGTTAATATTTTGGTCACTGGTGCTTGTCGGATATGTGAGTCGACGGCCTGACGCCAGTTGTCCAATACGGGGGTTGGTGAGGCTGATGAGTATGTGCGTGGGAGAGACGCGAGAGATGAATCTGGCGGACGGAACATTTATGGGAGAACGTGAAGCGGCCGTACGCGCGAGTCGCATGTACGTCGGCACTGTTCTGCCGACAACCCTGCGGAAAGCAGTGATACAGGTGTTGATTGAATGTGAGCTTCACGTGGAATATATACGGCGAAAGAACATCCTTGCAAATGGCGCGCATGGAAGTGAGGGGGACTGAGATAAGCAAAGGGCCATCAGAAACATACCTATGGAAGATAGTTGATAAGGTGCGATGTCGAATCCGCTCGAGACCAGCTGAAGATACCAGCCGCAATCTTGAGACGCCTCATTATCGGTTTCTCGTTGCGCCTCGGCGCCTCGAGTGTGCAGTGGAAGAGTCGCAGGTGCGGGAAGTGCAACGGCTCCGTTGTGTCGACATGAGAGATCTCGCTGAACATCCAGCTAACACAGTGGAGGATGATAACCTCTACCTGCGGGACGGAGGCAGCGACCTCGGCTAGGAGAGAGTTGAGCCGGCTGGGGTACGTCACGGTGTATCCGCCCTCGATTACAATGGGGAGCTCGACTGTTTTGACGTGCGGCATGTACGGGATTGTGATGAGTGGAATATACGGGCCAGTCTCTGGTGGAGTTGAAACGAGATGAAAATGAGAAATCAGTGTTGCATGAACACCTACGGCCAGCGGCGAGCTCGAAATGACGTAATGTTGGAGCAACTGAGGCCAGAAGGCCTATATAATACGCGGTGCTATAAGCAGTTGTTACGACGCTTAGGCGTTGAAGATGCTCCAGACAGGCGGGGAAGCGCATTAGAACAGCCCAAAGATCGACTGTCCTGTCGCCGCCTTCCGAGATGATCATATTCGTAAGCCGTGCAGTGGGAGTTACAGAGATCTCCGAAGAACCAGTGGTGAACGTTTCTGCAAGGATTTCGGTAAAATGGATGGATAAGAGGGCACCGAGAAAGCAGCTAGTGAGATTAATGCTGGTGGAACACCAGTCAGGTAGGATATATGGAGCTGCTGCAGTGAAGGCCGGACTAGTATGGCCTGCAGTGCAGTAACGAGGCCACCGAACATCGCTGTCCAAGGCTCATATCTGCGACACCCATGGATGAACAGATGTTCGACCTTCGGGAGCAAGTGTAGAAGTCTCTCGATAATCATTTGCTCGTGTCGCATAGAAGATATATCCAGAGTCAGACCGAGAATATAAGAAGCAAGATGGGGTGAAGCGGTAAGCAGACTCGGAGTGTCCACCGCTGTTAAATTTGGCCTCTCATCAACGCTGTCGTCTATGCGCACATCACGCTCCGTCGCCCACAGTCGGAGTGAGCAACAGATCTTGCGCTGAGAACTGGCAACAAAGTTTGTCGCAGCAAGGGAACATGCCTTGAGTGAGTTTGTGTCGCTACTAGCGGTTACCCATGCTACGCTATGGGCTAAAATTCAAGCCTGAACTTTGAATTTGAGGCCGAAGATTGTTCGTGGACACTGACTCTCACCACACCACTCCTCACCAACCTTTGGCTGGCTCGTCGCGGCCTATTACTGCTGTCTCGGTATGAACTCAGAAACAGGAATGTTGGTCCCCGATATTTGCCATGGCCAGGAAAATGATATAACAAAGATTCTCACTGCACCGCTTCTCGCCAATCTTTGGTTGACTTGTCGCGGCCAGCCTGAGGTCCCACGGACGGTATTACTGGGGGTTAATATTATCAATGTCTTTCGAAGCTTCACGTGACACCAACAAAGTGAGATGATAACTTAAATATTATCAATCGAAGTACCAATAAAATAGCAGTATGTGCACTTGGAAACGAAGCAGCAAGGATATGAACATATCCACAACCTGCAGTTCGCTGGTCGTGGGCCCGTTTTACCCACCAGAAAGATGGGACGGTATACAGCCCAGTTACCTCACTGAAGGTCCTACCTCTTGAGTAGAATTACCTTTTTGGTCTCTTCACTCAAACACATTGTGCACCTCAATTGAAGAATCCTGAATTGTACCTGGAACAGGTACCAATCCTGGATTGAATTGATCCGAATGTTGGATTGAATCATGATGCTTAGAGTCAACTCCACATTTCTGAAGAATGCTCGATTGAACCATTTCAATCACCGTCAAATGAATATCATTGTGTTAAATCGGGGCAGCCGCACATTCAACCTTATTTTTGAATCATGCGCAATCTATTCAAACTGTTTCTCCAACCAAAAAGTGTGTGATAGCTCCTCAAATTCATTTAAAAACAATGGCTGCATTCCCTAGGGTTTATCCCGATAGTTAATGTTCATGAAAACCTATGGAACTTCGTGCACATGTTCAGCACCTGAGGTTACTGGGCCAAAGATGTACTAATAGCTAGCTTAAGAGACCTTGAGAGTATGATAAAAATGTTCAAACACTGATTCAATATGCATATTTCCTCAAGAGCTGTCCGTGAGTCCTGTCTCTGCCGCTTCAGCTCCATTGGAAAATGACACAAAGTTTAGGCCAAAACATTGTACTAATGTACTGTGTATAAAAATTGAAAATGAGCTCCTGAGACCTGAGGCCTGAGGTCTTGAAACTGTTACAAACATGATAGATAGCCACGATACAATTGTTTGAGCCCCATCTTCACCCTCGGGCGATTTTACTTCACGAAGGATCCGTATTTGGAGCGCATTTTTCGATAATTGGCGGCTCCTGTGGCTTTAATTTGGCACGCAAATTACTGAAAAAAGCTTCCTACATATGCACACGGCCATTGGTGTCCATATACCTCAAGGAAACACGTCAAAGGAGCTCAAACGGTCAAGAACGCGTGGATGCGACTGCCCTTACGTATCACTGTCAGTCGGATCTTTCCGGGACCGCGGCTGTGGAGCGGTGGGATTTTGCGCAAGGATCGTGACGTCATTGGAGCTCAGCGACCAATCAGGTTGTGTGGTCAAAGACAAACCGTTGTCTACCGTTGTGCTTTCTTATATAGATACGGTCAATAATAGCGTCGATGAGTTCCTGGGGGAGTTCAGTTATGGAGTCAGGAGAGAGCGTTGCCATTGGCGTCGGCGGCGATTGCGCTGCGGCGCTAATGCGGCAATGATCGTCATGATCTTTGACATATCCCCATTACATCGAAGCTCAGGCCTCAGGTTCAATTATTTCCTAAGCGGTGAACGTTGGACTGAACCCGAACCTCAGACTGGCGAGTAGGTTTCAGTCAAGCTCAAAATAATGAATGCTATCATCAATAGAGCGAGTATTGAACGTTTCGAATTCACCGGCGAACACACCGTGACGTGGGATCCGGGGTTACTGCTGGAGCCTCCTTTCTCTCCAGAGTCTCCACCCACCATGACCATGTCCACCGACACCGTTGGATTCCCTTGCATCATTGTCGACATTTCCGGCAAAGGTAAAAGGCGTCTAAAAATATATCGTTGTGCGTGCCCCTTCTGCCGTTTTAATAATAATATTCTGTGTCCGCCGTGTTCGACATGACCTCGAGACGTGTGCGCCGTTCATCTTTTTTGCAGTCGGTAAATTTTCCGCCATTGTCGTCTATGCAACCTTCAAGCTTCAAGTATGACGGGAGGACGTAGACTCGTAACCAGTCTGTAACCAAATCTTCGAAACAAGTTCGGTGGTTACGGTTACAGACTAGTTACGAGTCTAGGGAGGACGACGATCTACAACTTCGTCATCAGGATCACCACCGTCAGCGCCACACCGTTGCGCCGGCGAAAGGGGACAAAGCCGAACCTGAACGTACGTCGTCGTGGACTTTGTCGGCACGATGATCTTCGAGTTCACTAGTATATGCAGGAGGTGGAGTCTGGCTGGGGACTGCAAGTACCTAGGTTTATTGAAAAGGTTGAATATCTTAGACTTACGTGATTGGTTCAAGTTCGATTTTGTTCGTCTCGCTACGACTTCGCGTTAACGATATTTCAAAGCTGGGATGACTTCGAAAACAGATATCTGAGCTCATTAAATTCTGGACAGCTAATTACAAGCAGAGGAAATGGAAACTGCCAGCGTGGGCGAAAGATTACTGCGTGGGGCCGCTAAGGATCAGCGACTGTAGGACGATATCGGGCGATCCGTCCTTGAGATTCCTCAGCCCTGCATTGTGAAAAGCTCTGCTAAGAAGTGCATCTCTCATCTCAGTAGGAGATTTATTTCCGCTGCTCGAAACTGACATGTTCAGGTCAGTGTTTGTTTGTGTGTGGATTCAAAGAATAATCATGCGTACTCATGGCTGCGATGGTGCCAGAAACCAGAGGGGCGGAGTAGGACGTACCCGACTTATCTAAGCCTCCGTGATCGATGACCTGAATAAGGTGTAAAGTCAAGAATATTCCGTGGTCAAGCAATAAATGGTATTTACCGTGTCGCCCCTGTTTGAGGCAACATTCATGGAGGTTCCAGGTGCCCACAGTGCAAGGCACTACAGTGTAACGTGTCTCGGATATATGCTCGACTTGATTGATATGGATTGACTCACTGGGCCAAAGTTTGAACCTCCGAATTCCTCCAAGTCGTGAGGTTGGTCAGTATAGTCCATATTACCAATGATCAGCTGGCCCATATCCTTGACACGTTGCTTGTCCGCGGGTGCGGGTCCCTCAAAGCACTATTGACGGCTGTGAGTAGTAGTAATCAGTCGATTGGGGAAGAACAAGACCTCGTTTGCCCCGTCATTGCCAGCTGTCACAACCACGTGAAGTCCGGCATCCTTGGCCTAACATACGGGTTCAGTATCGAAAATTAAGGCTCGTGTTTTTTTCTTACGGCCGTAAAAGCTTGTACCGAATCCGGGGTATGGCGGACCGTCATGCTGATATTGATGATCCCGCCCTTGTAGTTGCATTTTCTGTTACTAGTGTAATCAGCAACAGCCCTGTTGACTGCGTCAACAATCCTGGGGGTCGTGAAAGCGTTTTCTGTGCAGCCGGCCGCGTCCGTGGCCTAACAGTAAAAAAAAATCAGCTTCAAGGAGGCTTACAGGATTGCGCCTCAGCGCACCACTTACCCGGATCGGAACAATCGTGGCTTTCCTAGCAATTCCCAATGTCTTCCCAGCTATAAGCGATGCCACGCCGGTCTGTACACAGTAAATAATGGTGAACGAGTTGAACGATGGCAAACCCGCACGCCATGGCCGCCATCGTCACACACATCCTCAGTGGCCTAAAATCGGTGTGAGCGCGATACCCCGAGCTGCCAATAAAGACACCAACCACCCCTGTGAGTCCAGTAACCACGAAGCCATTCTCCACCGGCCCACCAAATTCCGTATGAGTGATGCGCACTCCGCTGTCTACGACATAAACCTATGTAATAACACATATGAGCGACACTCCTTGTAATTTCAAGACTGTTTGAAGAGGACTTACAACGACATTCTCTCCCCAGCTATCATCGTACGGGAAAGACCAGTCGAGCGAGGCCGCCCGCTTGGGGACTTCAATACCGGTGCTACCGGCTGGACCGTCGTCATCTGTGCCGACGTTGGCCAAGGCAGCAGTCTGCGCGATTCGTGCAAGGGCCCTACAGAATATTAGCCAGAGAAACGAGCCGCTAAGGTATAGTATGGTCCTGACCAAGCTGCATCGGGCTGTGTTGTCTGGACCCGTTTGACTTTCTTCCTAAGACTGGATGCCTTTCGTACTGGACATGAACTCGCCGATGGTATCGCCGACGAAGATACTGTGGAGGAACTGATGTTGCTCCAAGATGCGGATGAGGACAGAGATATCCCAGAAGCCGAGGCCGAAACCGACACAGAGGCCGATATTGAAATTGAACTCGGGATGGAGGAAGTTCCAGTTGAGATTGTAGAAAGTGAACCAGAAGACACTGTTTGGGAAATTCAATTCGATGGAAGTCCCGTTGGGGAAAATGTGGATGACATACCGCTCGCTGAGAGCATACTCGATAGTAAGGGAACAGACGAGGACAATTCCACTGAAGATATACTCGATGGAGTGGGGATTGCCGCAGTCGAGATTGTAGAAAGTGAGCCAGAAGACACTGTTGGAAATTCAACTCGACGTAAGTCCAGTTGAGGAATATATGGATGCCATACCGGTCATTGAGAGCGACAAGGAGGGAACGGAGGAGGAGGCCGCAGAAGTGGTCGCCGGCGTTGAAAGCGAGGAAGAAGGCATGAACACGGATGGCATTGAAGACATCCTCGATGTAGTGGGGATCACCGACCCCGGAGGTGAAGAAGCCGCGGGCACCGACGAAAATTTGGATGGAAATACTGAGGGCTTTACCGAAGCTGTCACTGGCTTAGCCATAGAGGTAGCCAGAGGTTTCGCTGATGTCGTCGGTTTCGAAATCGGCGTCGACTTTGCCGGCGTCGGGGTCGCCTTCGTCGGCGTCGGTTTCGTTGGCGTCTTTCGGTTCTTAGTGCAGAATGAGCATCTCACTAGAATCCTACCTTCAGAATTCCTCTGCGCTGAGGACCGGGAGGGGCGGGTGCCGCCTGAACCAGAACCACCAGGAATACGAGTGAAAATAATCCGGCCTTGATCTGCATCGTGCAATGGTGTTGCTGACAGCGTTGCGTTGATTTCGGTACGCGTCTACGGGCCAGCCGCAGTAGTAGCAATGAACTTTGTCACCAGGACAAGTTAAAAAAATCCATGCTGCTCATACCGTCCTTTATCCTCAACCTCTGGATAAATGGGGAAGCCACTGCGCCCAGAATCGGGGATCCGGGAGCGTGTCGTGGCAGAATCGGGGATCCGACTAAACCTGGTTTTAGCCTGTATATTGCCAGTTCTGGAGATTTCCCGACTCCGAGAGGAAGATTTTGCGCGGGGTCACAGTAACCAGACGGTAACTCCAGCTCCGCGTAATGATAAATGTACGCGTACCGAAAATATTTGTCCCAGGCTCATGCCCGAGAGGCCAGCGACGGGTGAAGAGCGAGGGAATTAGGAAAAGTACTAACGCCACGGGCAAATTAAATTTTAAAAAGAAATGAAGCAAGCACCACGTACTGACGAGTAGTATCATTCCTCAAAAGGTTCAAACAATATCTGACTAATCTGTGTACGTGTTCCGAGCAATTCCGAGTCGGAAATATTATGGAGACTTCCGCCAGTGCTGGCGCCTGAGTAAGCCCCTCCAGCGGGAAATTTCGCAGGTTACGATACACGTGGGTTGTTTCCAGATGCCGAAGATTCCTTCTGGCACCGAAGGCCACTGCACCGAAGGGTGCCGACCATGGGGTCAGCAAACTTTGTAATGATTAAGAGTTTTCAAGACTTCACAGCGATTACGACCAACACGCCGGTCGGAAAGCAACGTCGGAGAGCGGTAAATTTGATGAGCAGAAACGAGGGTGGAGTGCTTCGCCCGTCAGGGTCGTGAAATGGTCGTGGCCGCATCCACCGCGAAGAATTCTGTTTAGCCTCAGGCTACGTGAAAAAGAGATGATTGAAGCTACGTGCCGTATATATTGTGTCCACCACGAAGTCTCATGGCAAATTCGATTCCATGCTTGGAAAGGGCCCGCCACTGTCGCAAAACTTGTGGCTCAGGCGAGTAATTGCCAGCAGGCAAGTCGATCGAAAACGAAGCGAGACGCGTGAGACCTGAGGACGTCGCTCAATGATAAAACAGAATAGGAATGACAGAATCGAAAATTCGCTCGAGATTTCGACTACCGAATCTGTATGCGTATATTTGAACATACAATGAAGGAATGACGGTGTTGCGATCTTCTTGAGAACTTGAATTATGTGGCTCGCATCCGTAAAGTACTTGAGACGAATGGAGAAGGTGGTGAGCGACGGAAGGGTATACTAAATCGTGTCCTAGCGTTGGGCGGTACCAAGATGTACAAATTGGACAAGCGCACACAGCCTGATCGTTTCAAAAGCTCTGTACACTCGGGCGGGCAACGCACCGCCATGAATCGAGTACCGGCGTAGTAATGTGTGATAAGACAGAAGCAAGGAAGTCGCCAGAGACAATAGAGTAGCGGAGTGATAACGGACTGCTGTTGATTTGGATCGTATCCACAGCTGTCTATGCCAAACGAACAATAAACGATATTTGGCATTTGACGCAGGGTGTTAAGACATTGGAAGCCACTGATGTGGTGGCAGACCAGGTGTGTAAGCTGCTTCTAGGGGGGGAATACATCCGAAGGAAATAGGCGTGGACCAAGTATATTTGGGACAGAAGCGGTGAGTGCTGGAAGACGAATGTGGGTATGATATATGTGTGGAATCCGTCCGGTGCATTGAGCACAAGACGTTCGAGGATGGGAAGGGGAATTCCGGTAATAGTCTGAGATAGAATCTCGGAGAGAAATCGACGAAGAGATCTTTCCACGGCGATTGAGAATAGCTGCGAAGGTTCCTCTTCGTCAGGAAACCATCCTAGCAGGTTGCGAACAGTCAAAGAAGCGAGCACGTTCTAGCGCGTACGAACCAGGTATCATACTATCCAAGTAGACTCGTAACCAGTCTGTAAACAATTGCCGAAAAAATGCGGCAAGCGCTTCGGTGTTTACAGACTGGTACAACTCGTTGATCGTAATCGGGCTGTCTGCGGAGTTTGAAAATTTGGCGAGGGCTCTGTTCTGGGATGCAGTTTGGGTATAAATATACTTGAAGTACCTAGGAGTAATATGACCCTAAAACTACTTAAATCTGTCTCCTCATTTAATTTTTTTTTATGCCTTGGAAGAGTGGAAAGAGCTATCAGCTTTCGACCAGAAATGATCGGGTTTGATGGCTCCTCAGCCGGCCGATCGCGGCACCCGCTAAAATTTCAAACTCCGGGGACAGCCCAATGCACGTCAACGAGATGTACCAGTCTGTAACCACCAAAAGTGCTTGCCACATTTTTTGGATACTGGTTACAGACTGGTAACGAGTCTACTATCCAAGTGGGAGATAAGCTTTTCGTCTCTGATTGCGTCTCCCTGCAATACAATATGCAGCCTGCTCCAAAGCTGCGGCGTGGACAGCGCAATGGCGCACCCATCTCTGCAAACTCGGATGAAAAGGAGAGGCGGCTCTTGAATGGACGGTGGAGTGGCTAAGTATTGCAGGAAGGGGTAGCTCATCGGGAAGAGAGTGTATGGGATGATCTCGACGGGCAGGGCCAAAATCGGGTACTTAGAGACCCGAGGCGCGTTCGTCATTCGTGTCCATGTAATCGGATTCATCGGAAGACGCAGATGGTGAAAGCGAGTCTTTGACTTTCCGCCCTCGTATTCGTGACTAAGCATCTCCTTATTACACTAAGTCGGCAAAAGAAATGTCACATCAGTTTTTGGACTATATTTCAACATTGAGACAACATTTTTGGGTCAACTAAAGTGTAGGATCATGGAGAAGGAGCCTACGGACCGTTCTGTACAAGTGATAAGATCAAAATATATTGATGCGCCATCACTTGAGGCCGAATACGGAAAAAACCGGAAAACCGATTTTTTTTTCTTGTGCTAGGATTTTTTTGAGCACAAGCCGAAGCCATCAGACTGTGGGCTATGATGTTCTATACTATTCCACATTTTTAAATGTGCAAAAATATACAGCGGATAGTGAGATATGTGGCCTCCAAAATGGCGATAAATGGCCAAAAATGGCCAAAAAAAAGGCCAAAACAGCCAAAAATGGATAAAAGTGGTCATTTTGCAGGCCACATATCGCACTATCCCCTGTATATTTTTGCACATTTCAAAATTTGGGATAGTATAGAACATCATAGCCTACAATCTGATGGCTTCGGCTTGTGCTCAAAAAAATCCTAGCTCAAGAAAAAAAAATCGGTTTTCCGGTTTTTTCCGTATTCGGCCTCAAGTGATGGCGCATCAAGATATTTTGATCTTATCACTCGCACAGAACGGTCCGTAGGCTCCTTCTCCATGATCTTACACTTTAGTTGACCCAAAAATGTTGTCTCAATGTTGAGATATAGTCCAAAAACTGATGTGACATTTCTTTGCCGACTTAGTGTAGGAAGTTTGATTCGCGCACGTTCGGCACGGCAGGAAAGTTTCAAACCCCGACGTGTTACAGGTCACATCGTCCATCCTTTCCTCCGCCCACTGTGCCACCAGCGTCGCCGGCTCGTCGGTCACCCCCATTCCCGTCACCGAGACGTTCTATCTTCCGCGTTAACCCACGGCGGCCTCCTTAAACCACTGGCGTCGCCAGCTCTTGGGTTGCTGCGGCCAACCTTTCCGGCGATGCGCCTCGCGACGTGTTTGTCGTCGTTACAATGCACTCCACTGCAGCCCTCCTCGCATCTGTTTCACTACGAAACCACCCTCCCGCTCTCCACTGTCCGCCGCACCAACACTGCTGACCGTACACCCGGCGGCGCGTGCCACTGCCCGGTCATGGCGCATGCGCAGCTGTATTTCAGCAACGGAGCGCGAGTCATCGTGAGTGCTTCGTGCCCCTGTTCTTCTACCCCTCTTTCCTCTGACCAAGCCCCTTATTTGAGGCCCCCATGAGGCTCGTTATAGTGTACCTAGCTATATTCCAGTTATATTTAAACTTCATGTATCTAGCATTATAAATTCATCCATAATTCTCCTACCTTTTCATTTCTGCATTCAGCAATTTTGCAGAGCGCTGCCAAACTCGCTGCCACTAAGGTGTGACGACTCTTACCCGGCGGAGATCGAAATACTCGTTGGCCGGATGTGCCGTTCCCAAAGCGGGAATGCCTTAAAAGGAAACACGAGGGCGGAAAATCGAAAACTGTGAAAGCGATGTCCGATGTTTGAGTCAGTTTGACGATATTTTACTCGAAGAGCGATGGCGGAGTTTGAAAAAATCTTTCCTCTTACGCTCATTCCTTCTTTGATCTTCACGACTGGCGAGCGCAAGGCAAATCAGGCGGACATGGGTGGCACCAGCGACTTGAGTCCTCCTTGCCACTGAGTAGCATGCCCTGGAGTGGGGGTAGCGTCTCGTTCATTCTCCGCCGTCCGAAACTTTCAAGTATGTGGATCCAATGCAAGCGAGTGTACGCCTTCATCCCATGTCTCCCACTCATACGCTCTCCCCACTTTTACATGATTACACTCTTAAATTAGACTACGAGCGCTCGTTGCGCAACGAGTTATATATCCCTACAACATTGTAGCTGATCCTCCTCTTTCTTTCTGCCCGCGTCTTCTGTAGCCTGTGCTGACTGTTTTCTGTCGTAGGGCTTGCAGTATCTCAGCGCACATCTCCGGTTTGGAGAACGGCCGGATTTTCAATCCCACCAATCGCTGAGCTGGGGCTCCAAGGTTTCGGTCATTCCTTGGACCGAGGCCCCAGTCTCTTTGCGTAATTTCGAATTGCTCCATCGTGATGCGGCAATTTGTCCCTATCGCTTCTGTCTTTCGAGGTCGTTGAAAATGTTATTTGTATATTTAATGAATACCTTTATTTCAGTGTTGTGTCCTCCATTCGCAGTTGATCTCGCATAGCAATGCATCAGCAAAAGAGAGCGAAATAAATTCCAGAGCACGGTCACTTCGCCACTACCTCCACCTCCAATCGCTTCCTCTAATCTACCCGCCCACATTCTCCCCCGCAATTCTTTTCTCAAAACGACATGAATTTATCTCTGGACACAAAGGATTATCCATTGGATTTGGCTGGTAATTATTCGTTCGACTTCGTCTCTAAGCCACTCATCGCGTCCATTTGGAGACGCCGGTCCGCCAAATCTGGCTACAGTGATCAATCGCGACCATAGAAGCTCATCCACTGTCTCATCTTCGGTCTCGACTCTCAACGGAGGTGCGAATGACGAAGGCCGAGAACAAAGACAGCACCACATCTGCCACTGCCCACCCGCCACATCTTGCGACAATCCACGAGCTGAAAGAAGAGTTGTTTGACTCCCACCAGCGCTACTACGAGCTTGCAACCGCCAACCGAGAACTTTCCCAGAAAACTGCGCACGGCAGAGCAACGCATCACGGAGGAGATCCATCTGTGAGTAACTGTCGCGCTCTCAGTGGGAGGCCAAAATCGAGGGCTTGACTGTGAAAAACCTGAGCCTAAAATCGGCTCAGGAGCTGCTTCAACAGATCGTGGTAGCGCCACTGCCAAGGGCAGATAGCAAGAAAAATGGGTCAGGAATCTTCGGACCAGCAGGAGAACGCGAGCTCACAGCAGAAGAGAGGAAGGCTCTGAGTTGGGCCGTTGCGGAACTCGCTGATCAGAGCTGGAGACGGTCCTCGAGGTGGTCAAAGGCGCGTTTCCAGAGCTTGAAGTTCGCAGAGAAATGTCAGATCATGACGAGATTTCAAGGGCGCGGAGACAATCTCATCGAATACCGAATCATATCGGCAATCAACAGCGGCCAATATTTTGAATGTCGCCACCACAAGAGGCCGTTCCCTTCATCGACCTCGTACAACATATCCCGTTGTGTAACACGATACATTTAATATCTCCCTCGAGTCTTCAATTCCGTATAATAACATGAGTATCTCGAATCTTTAATCGATACCAATGTCGCAAAAATCCGATTTGCCATATAGCCCAAGATAGCCCCATTCTGAACCTTATAGGCCAAGCCGGTAAGATTACAGGGCTTATAAATAAAAATAGGTCCTTATAATGTACTTATAACCCCGCATAGGTACTTATAACCTGTAATCTTGCTGGCTTGGCCTATAAGGTTCAGAATGGGGCTATCTTGGGCTATATGGCAAATCGGATTTTTGCGACAAACTGCAGGGCAATCAATGTACTGGTAGACGCCTCAATAACGGCGATCGTAGTTTGGATATCCTGAAGGTCGTTTTATTCGACAGTACAGAATATGATATCAACGCTGGAGACGGCCAGAGTGGTTGGATCTCGTGTCAACAGCCTGCAATCCCACGGTATCGCAACGCAAGGGATCGTATCGCAAGGTCGAGGACAAAGGCTAGATACTGACTAAGCAGACCTCTCGATATAACATGTACATATGTACATACAGAGAGGGCCCAAAGATACCGCTACAACGCTTCTAACAAGTAAGGGTGGACCGAGTTTGGGGTCTAGCACAAGGAATTCGATGCATCTGTGGAAGCAAAAAAAAATGAATTCACATTTCCGGCGTCGTAAAACAATATTAATGGTCGACAGCATTGGGAGTGAGAAATTCGACATCAAAATATGCCAATAAAACGAGAGGATCATGCCAGTATGGTGTTGGAATCCGTCGTTGAAAACTCTGGTTTGAATCAGGATGTGCTAATAAATAAATAAAAATTTGGAGCTACCCACCATATATTCGACCACCTTCGTGATTTTTGACGGAAACTTTAATTCTTTGCCCGGAGGGAGCCGGACACGTCTCCAAGACTCCTAGGCCAGAACTCGGGGTGCGATCTGACACGTATAATGTGAAGCGTGCGAGGCGTGCAAGTCTCCCAGAAAGTGGTGCCGCGCAAAGGGATGGAATAGGTGCCAGAAACTATGGGTTGAAGACATCCGTAAAATTGGGGGAGTCAACTCGCAGGATGATCCCGCGAAGATGCGGAAGGAAAGTCGGGATGGTCATTTGTTCAGAAATTTTGGTCAGAACCATCATATGGTGGTGGTAGCCGATGTAGATCGAAAGGGTGGAGAGCGAGGGAATGGTGTGTAGCAATTAGATCGCCCGCTCAGTTTCCGTCTGCTCGACGGGCATGGGGATGGCAAAATGGCGCAGGGCGCATGCTGATTGCTCCAAAAAGTCTCGGCGAGTCCGAACTGCCGAGGATCAATGAGAGGAATGGAAAAAAAGAGATTGTGCGAATATTTTTGAGCGGATCTCAACAGGTAGGATCGAAGTCGGGTCGATGAGCGAATGAAGCTCGTCTGAGGACCCAGGTGGACCGCTATCGAGCCTAGACATGGGGAGGTGTCCAAGGTGATGCTGAGTGCCGATCTCGTGGATCCTGTGGTGATCTATGGTTTGTCTATGGTCGTGGTTTGTGACATCTGTCCGATCAAACGTTAGCTACTTACATGAATGAGATGAGTACGGTACCTGCCAATTCAGTCATTAATGCGCTTGATGCGCTCTGGTCTCTACATATGAATTGTTTAACGCGATACATTTTTATTATTTCTTCAATTCATATCCGTCAAATAATCGATTCTAATCTTCGGAAGCCGTGTCTTCCGACAGCAGTTAGCGCCAACGATGTACGGAAGTCGATCTTGGTGCGAGAGCCGTTCTATTCGACGTGAGGGCGGACCGAGTTCGGGGGAGATAAGAAATTCGATGAATTTGTACAAGTTAACAGCATCGCTCGTCATCACGAAGCCAACGTCCTGATAGGTATGTACAGTAGGCGGTCGGGGGAAACTCTAGCTGCGTTTTGGGGTTTGGAACAAGAATTTCGACGTCAGAAAAAAGTATGAATAGGTCTTCCATCTTCAAACAAACGAAAGGATTGTCTATGATGATCCGGGTACCGCATTGGCATCCGCCGTTGAAAATCTGCTTTGAGTCAGGAGCTGCGAATCAATAAATAAATATTCGAAGCCCATGTTCAAATTACATATTTAGACTACGGACCGTGTTAGGATCCAGCTGCTCAGAGGTGGAACTTCAGGAATGGTCGGTGGATTCATTGCTCAGCATACAGTACAGTGCTTCATGGTTGCACAAGGTCTAGCCTGATTTTCCAAGGTTTCAGCAAATGTATTTGTGGCATGAAATTGCCAACATCGATCGGTGTCTAGTAATATTGTCGGTGACATGGATTGTGATCGATTACTAGAGGTGAACTCAATACGGTCGCCTGTAGTGTTCTGCTGTAGCCTGTGTGGGCGGAGAGTGACTCTGCGGCAGTCCGCGGCAAGCAGTGGCCGTGCCCGTCTGTTTAGTTTTGGCATCACTAAAAACTCGTTTAGCTGGCCATGAGCAGGAAGTCGTCCCAGAGAGTTGTAAGACGTGTTTGGTCTCACCCTCCGAGTCCGTAACAACATGCACAAAAGATTTAACATTTTGAAACCTATTGACAGTCAATCCAATGCTGTGGTCTATTTTTCGCGTCACCCGCAGCCGAGTGAGCTCGTCTCCTCACGGGCTGTTATTCCTATCATATCATTAAACCTGAATCAATCGCCTGCCGTTCAGACAAGTACTTGAAAAATTGAAACCCGCCACTTATCAATCAACGTCTGCCGAATTCATGGGCTTGCAGTCGTCGTAAAAGTTAATGTATTGTGTCTTGGCAACTACGATTGGGTCGTCGAGCTAGAATCCCTCGCCTCCTCCTAACCCTAACCAAAAGATGAGGACATGAAGGATGGGGGATGGAGTGCATCAGGTGGTAGCGTATACAGCATGGGTACATGGACACAAGAATAGTACAGTCCTGGTGGAAGTTGGAGCGAAGGGGAAGACAGATAAGCGGTGTTTTGCCTTGAATTGGGGGCGATCCGGTTTTCTTTAAGAGGTCTGTTGCCTAAAAGAAATTGCCTCACCTCAATCGGGGCAAATCAGTGTTTTTGTGTACCGTGACCTGGCTTTTTTTTTTGCTTACCCTACGGTTGCAATTGCTTCCACCTTGGCATTATTCGTGTACCTAAGGTGCAATTGGTGTCAACTTAGCTTTTTTGTGTACCCTAACCCTGTTTTGGACAACCTACCATGAGATTGATATCAGTGATGGCCGATTCCCCAAAATCCGCGTTCCTCGAAAAGCGTCGGCTCAAAGCATCCGGCGCCTTTTACTCTGAGCTCTCCTAATAATAAGGCATCTGGCCTTGCAATGGAAAATTCGGAATTGTCATGCCCTCCGTATTCGCAATTCGAACAAAATGAGCATACTCACAAGGAAAACGGGTGAGAATTAACCTCAGGAGAGCGGATCTGGTTGAAACATAAGAAAAAAATAAAAAAACAAGCCACACCCTAAGTTCCGCAAATAGCTGTAATGAAGCAAACATATTGACCCCCACAGTTTATTCTGCTTGTCAATGGAACTAATGTGCGATTCGAGAAGATTTTTTAGATAGCCCTGAGTTACATGATGTCGGCTCGGTGTAGAAATTTGCAATGGGCCGAATAAAAAACTTCGAAATATTTCTGTTGTATTTTGAGGTCCTCAAGTGGCGCTAAAGCGAAATTGCGGTCATTACAATCACCTCCTCGGACTCCATAAGGTATGGTGGACATTTGGAAGAAATGAACGCTCGAGCTCATCAGGAAAAAACCAGATGGTTTGGTAGTCCCCGGTAGCCTCGGTAGCTGGGGTAGCTTGGTAGACAAGTCCCCCCCGGCAGTAGCCTTGGTAGCCACCTGCAAGCGGCTGGTAGCTTCCTGGTAGCGACATACTGTGAACCTGGTAGCACCTGATAGTAGGCTGGTAGCGTACAGTATCCTGCAGTAGATGCTAATAGATATTGAAATCATCACTCAATTCAAAATGCGGCGGTGCAAAAAAAAATTGTATTCAGTCCTAATAACTAGGTACATGTATAATCCAAAAGCGCACGTCAAATATAGTTCATTCTGTGAAAGTAAGATCAGATTTTGGGTTAGAAAGTTTATAAACACAAGCTTACTGACATTGCCGAGATAAACTCCTTTGCGTCGCGAACTATGGAGACTCAAATAGGAGATCTAAGAACAAAGTGAGTGGAATATAAAAATAAACTGCGAGACGGACGACGCACCAGAGCTGACAAACTGAGTGACTGGTTAATCGTGTATCATGGAACAGTGATGTGAATCATGAAGGAAACGGATGAATACGGAGGGGCACGCCATAAGTGAAGACAGAAATAGAGCTTGCAGAGAACAAAGCGGCACATGAGGCAAACGATTGACGGCTTGACATTTGTAGCGGGAAGCTTGACATTTGGACTTGAAAGATATTTGAAGGGGGTTCTTGAGGCCATTGAGGTCTTTGCAGCCGTTGAGACGCTGCTTGCTATCATCCTGGGGCAATGCATCTTGGGCCAGATCATCCGGGATAGCGTGATATGGTGGAAGCAGGGGGAAGGAGGGGATAGACAGGGATATCAAGCTGGTGTTAAGAAAAAACAAGACTCCTGAGCGAGGTCGAACGGGGAAACGAGGGAGGGGACGTGGAGGGAGAAAATGAAAAGATGCGTGAGGACACGTCACCAACTTGTTTGTCTAACAAACAATTGCGCAATCCATCAGTTGATCTGTCAGCGGAGATTGAAAGTGACTTAGAGATTTTCATCCATTTCCCCCGCCACATACAGTAGGTGCTTGCCTGTGCATATACTGTTACGTCTGTGGCCGTTTCTACATTTTCTAGGCAGTTGCATGCTCACGCCTATGCCTTGACAGCATCTGTAATACCTGCCGGAACCTGCCGACTACTTGGCGCTACCGACTAATCACTGATGGCTACGGCATGCTACCATTGCCGAGCCGTGTGCTCCTGTGCGCTACCGGAGCTACCACGATTAGGCCGAAAGCTACCAGCGCTACCAGAGCCTGAGATTTTGAGGTGGTGGCTACCGAACCTTTTCGTTTTTCCTGATGCTAGAGGTAACAGACCCAGACCCAATCCGAACACTTTGGGAAACCTCAGGTAACGTGTAACATGGGAACACTCGGTCGAAATGATACAGTAATGTTGACGAGATGGTAAGTAGTTGGGGAAGGAAAGGAACGGAAGGGATATCGGGTAGAGTCGGAAATGATGTGAATAAGATAATTACTCGGAGCGTACCGTCGCACCCGCATGAAGCAATGCCGTTCAATGCTTACCAGCCGTTTCCTCGTGCCGCTTATCCGGGCCCACCGAATCGCACCCACTGCAACCATGCGATGTACAACATCAGGGAGAACCGCCCTTGGAAATTTGTGCAATTTCTTTGTAAAATCTTTTGTTGCCTCAGAAATTTTGAAATTTAAACCATAAAATGATATAATTACCTGTACCTTTGTATCCTCTGTATGCTTCTACTACAATAAATCTATTGTCTATGCCTTTCTCTTCAACCCCAACCGTGTCGTGTCATTGAGATCACACCGGTGCCAACCCTCTCACTCCCTCCAAGCCCCACTCAATCCACTCCTCCGTGCATCCACAACCCTGCCATTCTCTGCCTCACTCCCAACAAACGGCACCAACCTTGCCTTCCTCTCCACCTCGCACGCCGCGAACGCTTCTTCCCACCACCGGCCCTCTCCACGTCCCCCATCCCCTCCTTCAGGGACGTCCCTCCACCCGCCCGCAAAAAACTTCGCCATCCCGCGCATCGACTGGGTCACCTCGCGCACGGCGGGCCAGTGCGGCGGGAACACCGGTGGGCTTTTGTTATCCCCGCTTCTTCCATTGACGTTGAAAGTGGTTACGGCTGTAGAGGCATCGGGAGAGGCGTAGAACCCGTTCGAGGCGAGGATGAGCGCGGGCGGGACGGTGATGCGGCCTTGCTTGTAGCAGAGCTGCGAGACCGAGACGGCTAAGGTGAATAAAATGGGACGGCGTCAGCGTTGGTATAATAAGAATAGCCGAGAGGTGGAATGGCAGCAGGTTGAGGAAGGAATAACACATCTCCGGCAAAGAAATGAAAAATAACAGGTCAGAGGCCGAACAATAGTCATCACAACCACCAGACGTTAGACAATGCTGCGTTCCATATCTTCGCATTATCCTCCTTATAGAATCCTAGAAGGGCAAGAAAAGCAAAATAAAAGCAAAACACGCACTATACAAAACCGCCCCATCGGGTTCCGTCCCCTTCGCCGCACGCTCTAGGAGTGCACGCGACACCGCGTCCGGTGCGCTGTTACTGCCGTTGACATTTTCGATTTGAATTTGGGGCGTCGTCCCACCACTCATCTCTGCCAGGGGCGTGGTGGGCGTCGTCAGCGAGGGAATCATCGTCTCTGATTCCTCGCCCCGGGTCTGATCAGCAGCGGAGGCAACGCTGTTCGCGATCGCCAGACCGCTCGCGATGCCGTTTTCGACCGCCCTTTTGGTTTTGGCGGCGGGCTTTGATTTTGATTTTTTGGAAGGAGGCTTCACGAAGCGGGGCGACGTACCAGATCTGCACAGATGTAGAAGGGAAACAATAAAACATTAGAGGAGGGAAAAAATGGAAGTAGAGGCGACGACGTACCCACTTGCCGTCCCACGCGCCAATCGAGATGCGGACCTCGTAAGACGTGAGCATGGGTATCTCGCGGATGAAGTGGAAGTGGGCGGCTTCAAGTTCCGAGTACATATTACGTCAACCCCGATAAACGAAGTATGAGCAGGAACAGAACGCACCAGCAAGGGCCACCCACCCGCCACAGCGAAAGATAGTGGGGAAGGTGGCCAGCGCGATGTGAATACGCGCGCTATCGAGGACCTTGGCGTAGCACGAGTTGCTCATGTGCAGATTGAAATCTGCATCATCGAAGCCTATGTAGGAAGGACATTCGTATGTCAGAATTCCGTTTCGCGTTTCGCATACAACACAAAAAAAACGAAGTAGGCATACGATTTCGTAGCGCTCGAGGACGATAAGAGAAGAGAATGTAGAATAAGTACTTACCGACCATCTTCTTGTATGCCCACACAGCGCGAAAAGGATGTACGCCAATCGGTAGATGCGCTTCATACCAGCCCCTGAGCGCAAGCCGTTTCTTCTCCTTCGGCAGATAAAAGTGCGTCATCTTGTGCCACTGCAACGCGAAACGCCGCTCAAAGACCACGCTCCAGAAACGGACTGCACAGCAGGGTAAGAATGATCGGCTTCAGCTTTTGATGACGAGGAAATAATGGATAGAAACGAGGACGCACTGTGCCACATAAGTGGGAAAGAGCCCACATTGAGCACAAGAAGAAGGATCGCAGCGTATTTTGCTGCAGTCGGTCCAGCGCGGAAAGCTTGCTGCAATAGGGTGACCAGTTTCGTTGGTGTCATGCGCAGAAGGGCCGGCGCACTTGTCACTGTTTGAGATATGCCGCCGCTGGACATAGCTGAAATGGCACGCTTTCGGCGTGGGCGACGATGCAGCTAAAAGACACGGATCTCTTGGGGCGGGTGTGTGTTACGAGTCCTAAAATTTCATTTTTAGACTCCTTTTGCAATCTTTTCAAGTCAAAAATCATCATTTTTGTTTATGACGTAGTTGATTCGTGTGGGGATCATTTCCATCTATGGGTCGAAAACGTGGCTTTTTAACCTCCTTTTGGGCCTGAGCTTTTGGCTTTTGCTTGGCCTCATAATACTGATTACGCTTGGCACGGTAATACTGCTTACGCCGTGCGGCCCGATGGGTTTCAGTCGCCGTCTATCTAGCCTAGCTTCTGGCTCGGTGGAAGTGCGAGAAAATAAAACAATAAAGAATAAAATGACATGGGATTAGGCCTCTCCGAGGCGGGCACTGAACTTTTAGGAATTTCACATTCCCTTATAAGTGTGTTGAAAGGCGGTGACCGTCACGCGTCGTCCGCTACGGCCCCCATCCCCGCACCTCGCTTCGTACATCCCTCGCTAGCTCGCGCCATGCGCACGCTACATTCCGTACTTCTGCGTTACGAGTCCTAAAAAAAAAATTTTTAGACTTGTTCTTACCAAAGCTTTCAAGCCAGAAATCGTGTTTTTCGTCATGACGTATGTGTAGCCGTGGGCAGTTCATTACTATATTCAGTAACCTTGGCTTCCTTGGCTTTGATCCGCTTCGACCGACTTGGGGGTAGGCGTGGCTGCGCCTAGCATGAATGAGTACTTCTTTTTTATTTTTGTTATTTTTGTTATTTCGCATTGATGTATTTTATGTTCTAACATGAATCGGAGAATAGTAAAACGGCCCGTTTGCCGCTGTCATCTTCAGGAATATTTATGATTTGCTCATATTTGGCATCATCCGACCATCATGTCCATCACATGTCGCCAGAATGTGTGATGGCCGCGCATCACCCCCGGCATCCCCCGTGTTTGCCAAACAAGGCATATGGATAATCAGTAATCTATAATCTTTCCTGATCATAGCACTTCAGCGCCAGGCTGAGCAGCACACTCCAGACGCGGCTTGGGAGAACACGGTCATGGCGCTCCGGCTCGGGGACCGCAAGGCCAGGGCGCCTGGGTACATCTCGTGCGCCAGACAATCATCCTCGGCGGACATCGCCGCGAGTCTTGGCGATAGATCTATAGACTCCGATGTGGCAGTTGGAGCATTGCTCTTCTTACTTTCTTTCCTCATTAAGTCTCACTAAAAGTCACTAATATGCACTAGTTCAAGCGCAACGCCGCCTCGTCGTACGTGCCCCCTCATCCCTGCGACCCAGACCGCTTCGGGTTCGGCATGTGGTGCGCAGTGCAGATCGTCGTCGCCATCGCGCGCGGGGTGATCACGGTGATCGTGGGCGACATCGCGGACCAGCGAGGTGTCGCGAGTCACGGCAACTCAAAGTCACGGCATCCTTGTGAAGGGCACTGTCTCAGTGTTTCTACGGTGGAGGCCGGCGCAAGCCCGAGAAGAAGCGGCGTGGGGAGCGCATAGGTATCCCGGCACGCATATAGTGCAGGGGGGGGCAAGTCGTGCACCAGCAGAGTCATCCTTGTGCCGATGCAGCTGTCCACCAGCCGTGTCCGGCTCGTCGTGGCAGCACCTCTGCTCCTTTGAGCGCGGAACACGATCAATTATCAAAAATACGCTTGATGATCAGACATTTAATAAAATAAAATAAAGGAGAGGCCTAAATCTCGAATCTATCATCTGTATCTAGCCGTAAACCCACTCATTTTGATTTTCACAGCGTACCTTTATACAATATTTTTGGCGTAAACATTGTCGCATCCCACGTATTCAATGCTTTTGACAACTGTGCTATACTCTCAAGATCTCTCAAGCAATATTTTAGTAGAATCTTTGGCTCTGCCAAAGTCCCCATATCTATCCCACATGGGCGATATTCTTCGTCTATCAGGATACAAAATCAGCGAGGAGAAGGGTAATTCCATTCCGAGTCATCTCGTGCACTCCCAATATGCCTGATGTCCCTCCCAGGGGATATCGAGCTCTGAGTGAGGCCACAGATCTGAGACAACCGGAGATCACCGTTTCGCTGATGTGGTCCTGACTGAACTGAACTTCCCCAAGGTTTGTAGCAATCTTGACTGTAAGACACACATTAGGGCATGCAGTCATCGTTTTTAAGTGAATTTGGTGAGCTATCACATATTCGCAGCCGTAGATACTGCTGCAATACATTGTACACGATTGAACATTTCCAGTTATGAGTTCAAACATGCTTCGATTGCATGGTACAATGGTGTTCATCTGAAGGTTATTGAAACGGTTCAATTTAAATCAATCGAACATTCTGATTGAGACATACATGCCGGATTGCTCCATGTTATATTGGATTCTTCAATCAAGAGGAAGGCTATCAATGAGGCAATATACAGAGTATTGCGGAATGAAAATAAAATGTACCCGGTTAAATGTGCACAAGGTTCAAGTTGAATGCATGTGAACAGTTTTGAGGCGAGTGTCGCGCATGATGTGTTGGATTATGATGCGCGGGGCTTGAATGAGGAGGTTCTGGCACGTGGCGTTGGACCGCGCTTCTCCGGCGGGCGCTTATGCTACAACATATATGCGTCGCGTCGCGTACCAATGTCACGAAATGAAAAGGCGGCCTTTTTCATTATGAAAGGGATGACAATATCACACCGCTTGGGTCGGACACCTGCTTCATAGACTGGTCGCATCGCGTCGCGTATGTACCCCACATCGACAGACATATTGTGCCTGTGCCAGTGCCTTAGCCCCGGTGAACCCAATGTTAGCGCACACTAGCTTTGCAGTACGCAGCAGGCATATATCGACAATATTATATGTTTCGGGTCTTATACGAGTGAGTGTACATATTTAGCGATACGGCGATGGTCGGTGGATTATACGTGGTGGTCGCAGCTTGAAACTAGCTCGTGGCACTGCTAAATGTTGAATAAACCGCGCATGGTTGAGACTAATGGGAACATTAAATCTCAGGTATTATGACAGGGGGTTCCACGGCACATGAAGTACAGCTGGGCGTCGAGGATACAATGAGGGGGCAGTGGGAATGCGAAATCTCCAATAGAAATCTACTGTTTACTGCGACGCAGCCACCAGGCTAATCGAAACAAGACAAACTGGTGTAAATGATCCACGGATTAATGTTTATTTTTGGCGCCGAAGGCGCAACGGACTCGTTGCCATGCGCACGCAGTGGCTCAAGCCCAAGTATTCTTGGACTACGATGTACACTAGTGTTGCCGCGAGTTGATTCGAGCCGATTCGAGTTGGCCAACTCGGAGTCGTTGCAACTCGATGTTGTCGAGTTGACACGAGTCACGTGTGATCTATTTTTTCACAAATGTTCATCCTCCTTCTCACACACAATAGAAATTCAGCAGGATCGCTTCCTTTATGCCTTTTGACGATAGCGTTTTTTCTTGTGTTGCTGAAGTGAATGGACTAACTTCTGCAATTTCTTGTCTTTTCTCATGACGGCATTTGTCGTTGTTATGAGGCCAAGAATTCCCGGACTGACAGCCACTCAGAAAATTTGATGCGCAATTGCTTTTCTTTCTTTTCTTTCTTTTGAGAAGAAAATGCAAGACAAGAAGCAAAAAAAAAATTGATCTCTGCAACCATGGCAAGATGAGTGTTTTATTGAGATCCCAAAGAACCGTTGAAGGCTTGGAATAGTGTAGTATTAAAATACGTTGATTGTGGTGGTGTTCCCATCGATGTCAACTCGAGTTGCAACTCGACTCGGCTCGCGTAACTCGGTGTACCGAGCCGAGTTACAACTCGAGTTCTACTCGACTCAATGGCAACACTAATGTACACCCTGTATCCGATCTGCTTGCTCTCTATTTCTGCGTGACCTGCCAGTTCAAATTATTCAATGTAGAATTGAAATTTGGGCAAACAAGAAATTTTTGACTTCATTTGCCTTGGCGAACATTTGCTATTAAATCAAGTTCGGCACGCTTTTTGATGAGTGGATTGATATATTCTCCACATCCAAGTCTCCGAATGTCAACGGATTGTAAAAGATTGAATGGTCTGGGACATAGGCGTCTCCAGAGGATTGCGTAGGAACTGATCTTGGCTAGCCTTTTCTAGCCAGACCCGAATCTACCCGAGGTCCGTAGAACCTTGCATGCTTTTACCATGTTATTCGACCACACCGGCATCGATCCGTGCCGCGTCGCGGCAGGCTTTTCCGAATAGGCGCAAAGTGTGCACTTACCTCAATTGATTGAATATCTTGTTTTGACTGATAAGGTGTGGCCCCGACTTCTGTACCAGTGGCAGCATGGGAGCCTGCAATATACTGGTGTTGGGTTGCATCTATTTATCTTGGGCTCAGTTCTGTGGGCAGACTGGTGTCTGTACCCTCTGGAGAAGTGTATACAGCCACCCAGCTTTCTCCAGAGGGTACAGCCACCAGTCTGCCCACAGAACTGAGCACAAGATAAATAGGTTCTAGAGGGGTAGGCACATCCCAAAGTGACTGGAGAATTATTTTCTAGGACCTCACGTATGTGGCCCACATACTGTAATATTTCTATGATTTTACGTGGAGGAAAGAGCCAGCAATGAATTAAAGTTTATCTCTATTTTTTGGTCGTGAACTGACGACAAGTGCTCAATTTGGAATCGAACTCAAGTACCATCTTTATTCAGTTCCTTAACACTTTACCAATGAATCCTTAATAGGCCGGAAACATCACGACCCACCAAGGCTGAGCTGCCCTCCTTGACCAGTAAATGCTGCTACCCATAACTTTCCAACCCATTCACGGCCGTCAAGTTGAGGTCAACAGCACCGACTGTTTATATGCCTACATACTCGTCCCGTATGACCCGGCATTTTGCGCCTTGACTGATTGTTTTGAACATCTTGCTGCCCCAGGCTTCGACAATATTTTACAGGTGTGTCTGCTAACAGTGAAGAGCGACATTCCAACAACTTTGAGAGTGGTCCTCACCTCCAAGCTAAATACTATGTCTGGCGTACGGCAATCATGTCTGTGGCAGGAAGGCGCCGATGATTGATCCTGTGTGAAGATTGAGTCCACGCCATCTTCGTCACTTAGTTACTTTACTTGATTCTGTGAAAGTTAGTGAGTTTGATGGAATTCTGCAAAAGCTCGTCAGTTCATGCAAATTTCTGCGAATGTTCGTCACTTTCCAAGGATCAACGTAACACATGCTTGTTGACACATCACACAATCAGCAGTGTGCCGACCTCGGCCGGTTAAGTTCGGGTTAGTTAGTTAGGGTTAGTGGTTAGCGGTTAGAGGTTAGCAGTTCGGGTTAATGGTTCGAGTTAGAGGTTCGGGTTTGGGTTAGCTGGTTAGGATTAGTGGTTAGTGTTTGGGTAAGGTATCTATGTATAAAAAACACGCCTGGCTTGCGTTGAAGGAACAATGATGGCCGAGGTTCCATGTTCTTGAACGTGCCGAGACAAAACGACGAACTTTCACAGAAAGTAGGAAATGTGACGAAATTTCACGCATTCCCATCAAAGTGGCAGACTTTCTCGTTCCTAAGCGAAGTAACTAAGTGACGAAGATGGGTACGACCCGTGAAGATTTGGCCACAGTTTCCGTGTTGCCGGGTTCGGAAGGCGCGGCCGCGTTCCTTGTGATGATGCGCAGCTTCGGGCGGGTGGCCCCGCTGAACCAAGGCCCGCCTGTTCTTTTCACACACTCCGCGGTCCCAATGTATGGGTGCAAGCCAGCCTGTATGCAAGTGTAGGCACCGGAGCAGGCGAGCGCGCGCTAGAGCAAGCGAGTACTAGGCGAAGTGGCGCGGGCAGGCAGGCACAGGGCGTGCCGAAGCAGGTGGAACAGGCCGCGCCATCGGCGATCATCGGAAAAACCAGCGCGTGCGGGTTCGGTTGTGTATCCCCATCTACTGTACTATTTCGACCAACTGTTCAAATAACGCGTAACGGGGCCTAGTGAACTGAACATTTTGGGTCCCGTAACCGTAACGTCGACCTAGTGAACACCCCCCCAAATTAAGTCGCCAAACGGCGTAAAATCAAATTTTCGCGCGCGCCAAATAATAGTACACCCCGCAAGAAATAAGGCAAAGTATAAGTAGCCCAGGCTCATGGATCGAAGTAGTTAGTGGCCCTCCCAAGCCGGGCCATTGTAGCGCCTGGCACCGAATTTTTTACGTTGGCCGCGGCCCAATACGGTCGGCAACACGGCCTCTTCTTCTTCCGCATCAGACATCTCGGCGTTCCCAGCGAGCATTATACTACCGTCGTTCGCTACCGCAAAGTTGTCAGCGATGGCAGAGGTGGCAGAGGTGATGTGGGCGACGACGACATCGACGGGTACATCACAATCATCCATTCCGATTTTTTAAAAGTGTCGCTGTCCATGGTGAAAGGAGATAGCGACCGAGTAGGACAAAAAAAAAATTCTAGCGGCCTATATGATACCACATGCGTCTTGAATCGGACATTGCGTAAATAATCAAAGCACGCCAAGTGGGTTTTCTATTGGCTGCAGGCGGCCCGCAGGTTTAACGAGCGAGGTACGAGCTTCATTTGTTAGAGCGGTCTGGCTAGCCCGCAGGGCGGCACGCGCCCTTGGCACACTGCTTATAATTGTTGGGAACAGTTGGGAACTATCATGGACATTTCACCGATGAACACTTTGGCTAATGAACACTTGAACATCCTGTAACAGGCACCTTGAACCTTTGAACACTAGGTCCAGTGAACACTAGGGCGTAACGTGTAACACCCCGTGAACACTTGGTCGAAATAGTACAGTAATCCCAACATGCGCCGGTCCCGCCCCGCACCCGCACACCCTAGAAGCCGAGGCATGCACAGTATCCAAGCCTGTGCCGCAGCCTGCTGACCCCGCAAGGCGAGCACGTCCCCAACGGTGGCATTTGCCTCGGTTAATTTCCCCATCTAGCCACCCGACGTCCACGTGCAGCCAGCCAGAGTCCGCATGCCGTGAGCGTAGGCGCGTAGTGACCGTGCTAAGGGTCAGCGCGCCGATCTAGGAGCAAGGCGGCACGGTGCAGTGCCGGCAGGAGGCGGGGCGGGAATGATGGCGAACCGCTGGGGACAATCTCCGTTGTGGTATCCCCATTTGCCGCCGCCATAATATATGTCGGCATAAATAAAATATATACTAAAAATATGCCAGCGGTTACGGTACGCTGTGTGAAAAAACCTGCTATCAATCAAGATTCGCAGAGGATCCTAGAGGATCCCCCTTCAGTCCAAGAATAGACAGCCGATGCCTGACGGTAGTGCTAGCCAGCCAGACGGCTAGTGTCGTGGGTTTACCTTGCAAATACTTAATTAGCTCCACTTAAGTTGTAGCCGGTTAAAGACCGTTTTTCGAACTTGAGTTGTACTACATCTTAAGTTCTGCAATGTAATACCATACCTACTGTACCCTACCTACATACCATATCTCATGGGGGTTCATCCGAACTTAAGTTCCCCCGATCAGGTCATAAACTGAAGATCACATAGGATTCCGAACTAGATAACTACTTAAGTCGCAGAAGGGGACTTCAGTTCTGTACAACCAAAGAACACCAGTTCTGCGCATGGACTTAAGTACAGGCAGAACTGAAGTACGTCTTCAGTTCGCGGTGAACTTGAGTTCCCGAGGGTGGCATAAATGCCTGAAATGACAAGTGACATTAATACTGAGGGAAGATGAAGGCCATTACACAGAAACTCACCTCTCAGAGATACAATACTGTGGACTTATTGGGCATAGTTAATTGCTGACTTTATCGCAAAGATGTGGCATACTAGAATGCCACCGGCCAGCCACCGGACTGCAAGTCGTTGACATCAGAGTTCGGTCAAAGGTTGGTGCACTGACTCAGAGCTTGAGCTTGCAGAAGGCAAATACTGTGCTGGGTGTAGTGTCAGGGAGAAGAGCAAAGCTCATGGAAGTTAGAGCGAAGACAAAGCAATGTGTCACACATCGCGGTTTGGCCGCTAGCGATCACCGTGATTTAGTAACATCAAGCGTGACTCCGAGTCATCGACTTCTTTCTTCTAACTTTCGCCACTTGTCCACCACCAAACAGAACATTCTGTGACAGACCAACCACCTGCGAAAGTCGCGACTTGGGACGGGTTCCCTTCTCACCTGCCTGCCGAGTGGTGACGGCTTCCTTTCCGTGCCACCCCCAAGGGCCACCATCGGTGCCCCAGCCCGACATTCAAGAACGAGAAGGAAGAGGGGGGGATGGCGGAGAAGCAAGCAGGTGCATGGTTCTGTCTCTTTTCGGACTCCTTTAAACTAACTTGCTCCACAGATCCATCGCGTACACCTCATCCCATTGACATGATTGTATCGCCCACCCCACGCACGTCAACGCTCAAGTGTGACGGATGAATTTAAGTGGAACTTGAGTCGTTTGAAACTGGGTGGGGTGGAACTTAAGTACAATATAACCTAGTCAATGAATCTGAAGTCGTACAGAACTTCAGGGGAGGGAACTTAAGTGCGATGTATCTCAAGTTCCTGCATGGAACTTAAGTTCCAAACATGGGGAGGAGCCAGGTGGTGGGGCAATGCAGGCGTGAGG